>PVHY01017749.1:0-30660 GCA_004024945.1 Uropsilus gracilis
GAGGAGGGATCAATTAATTCACAATTGTGACAAATCAATAAAATGAATTAAAAAAAAAGAAAAGAAAAATTAGGACTGGAAACCTAAGTAGAATGGTCTACCATATACCAAGACACATCTTCACCAAGGACAAGGACATAGCTTCAGAAAAGAAAAAGACCAAAGACATGGACAAAGAGCAATAAGAAAGGGGGGGTGCATAATCAGAGGGGGAGTGTGGCAGGGGAGGGGTGGAAGTTCCCATGGGGATCAACAATCATACATTTTAAGAAATCCAAAAATAAAACAAAAAAATATATAGCTTTTCCAAGGTGATTAATGATTTTTTTCATTAACAGTAATATTTCAAAATTATGTACCTTAATATAATTTACTAAAGAATATATTTATAGTAAGAAGAGAAAGAACCCCATGGTATTTAGCACATAGTCAATAAATTAAAAGACTTATAGGGACATGAACATTTTTGAGGGAGGTGTTAATTGCTAAGAAGCAGAAAACAATTCATTCTTCTAAATCTATTATTCATTTATCCAAATGTTGGAACCATAATGCTCGTCCTCCAGGTGGGCTGGATCCTTTCTGTCCAGAATTTTAGCTCATCCACTCTGCTTCACAGATGTTTGGGTCAGGGCTGTGAGGGAGGGCGAGCAAGCCTTCCTGGCTCATACAGGAAGCAAGGGGGGACTTGCTGGGGTACAGGTGGGTGGGAGCTGGTGGGACCAGGTGGGGAGGGAAGAGGGGAAGAGGAAGCTTAGTAGTGCAACATTAACTTCCTCTCTGGACTACTCCCACTCCAATCAGTCCTCATCAGGAACAAGAACTCAGTAAATAATGCAACAGAAGAAATATATGAGGAGAACGATGTAAGAGTCCTGGAGGCATATATCCCCTGGGAAGAATCAGAAAGACCTTGGAATTGTCTAAGGAATACAGAACTGTGAGACCAACCATGCAGACAACAACAGGTATTGTTCCAACACCTTGTCCTTGGTGAGGCCAAGGAGACAGAATTGTGACCTCAAGAGGCCTCCAGCGAAAGTGTGGCACACACTCCTCTGGACAGAGGGAGGACGACCACAGAAATAAGGCAACAGTCTGACAGTTAAGCAGCTGTCCATGAACAAGGAAAACAACCAGACCAACTTACGGTCGACATATCTTCCAGGGAATTTTCTCAAAAGACAGAATGGAAGATACACAGAATGGAGGAACTGGTACTATCAGATTCCAAACAAGCTTGAAGGGGCTGCTGGATGCAAGCTCAGACTGGAAATATTTGAAGCGCTATCTACTGTGCGGTTGGAATACTGAACCTCACTCAGGATATGAACAATGCTCCAGAAGGAAAGAAAGAAAGGGGGAAAAAAAAGACTTAAGGGCTAAATGGACCAAAAAAGAGTAAAGAGAAAGGAGAGGGAGTGACCAGAGAGGAGGTCTGGGGGGAACATTCTCAAGGGGACCAACAACCATGTTGGAAGGAACAAATGTGTATGATGTTAAAGGTAAATTAAAAAAAAAAGACTCATAATTTTAATATTGGTGTGTTGGAAATGAAAGACTCAGAGTTTACAAATTTTAGGTGCATTAACTGATATAAGTTTTTGGAGTGACAAACGAGCTATTTTAATCAGTAAATTAATTCAAATATTAACTTTGAATATTTATTTTAATCCTGCTAATAAAAGCAGTACATTGTTTAAATAAGGTGGTGAGAAATACAGGTCTAATATTTGTTGAATATTTACTATAATTCTGGTGAAGAAAATGTACTTAAATATCTTTTTATTAAGTGTGAGTTACTGTGATAACCATGTTCCATGAATAAATAGTCTCATATGTTACTCTCAGAGTGAAATATTGCTACTGAATGTTAGAACACCAAATAGGAAAGGACTTGCCTGTAATCAAAGCACTACCTCCAACAGAGCCAACTCCATCTACTAGACTTTGTTACAGGAATTGCTTTTCTGATAGCCACAGTTAGCATATTTGACCATCATCCAATATGATAGTATAATCATATTGAAATAATTCCATAAGGATTAAAATTAGTTGCTAATGAATCTTGAAAATTGTTAATAATTGTAACAATCAGCCAATACAATTTTATGATGGCATGCTTTCAGTTCTGTAGTCAGTTTTCAAGGGTTATTTTTTAAGCATGTCTTTATCTGATCCTTGCTTTAGTTACTCTATATTCCATCCATATTTTAGTCACATTATCTCTTTATCTATCTCCTCCTGATTAATTTCTTGTAATGTAAATTTCTCTGTAAATTTCTTCTTATAATTGTTGAGTAATAAATACTCCACTATGTACCACAACTTCTTGACCTACTGATCTGTTGAGGGGGACATTTAAGTTGTTTCTAAAATCTGATCATTGTAAATAGTGCTTTAATTAATATAGGAATACAATTTTGCTTTTAATTAGTAGTTTTGGCTTATTAAAATATATGCCTAGTAGTGGAGTGGCTGGGTCATTTGACAAATTAATTTTTAATGTTTTGATATACCTCTGTATTGTTTTCCATAAAAGTTGGATCAGTCAACACTTCCACCAACAATATAGGAAGGTTCCTTTTCTCCATGTCCTCACTGAAACTGTTGTTTCTGGTCTTTTTGATACAGGCCATTTTCACAAGTGTAACATGATATCTCAGTGTAATCTTGATAGACATATTCCTAATGATAAATCATGATGAATATCTTTCATCATACCTGTTTCAATCTGTATGTCTCCTTTCAGAATTGTTTAGTTCTTCTGCCCATTGTTTTGGATGGGTTTTTGGCTTTTGTTATCGTTAAGTTGCTTGAGTACTTTGTGTATCTTTTATATCAGTCCCTTGTCAGATGTACAATATACAAATATTTTCTTCCATTCAGTGGGGGTGTCTTTTCAGTTGACCTATAGTTTTTTCACAGTGCAGAAGCTTTTGTATTTGATATAGTCCCAGTGGTTTATGTTCTCCTTTTGTCTTCTCAGTTTTGGAGGATGAACCCAAAAACATCACTGAAGCATATGTCATGAAGTGTCTTGACTATATTTTCTTCTTTGTATTTTATAGAAAACCCTGATATTTTATGTATTCATGATGTTGGGCACAGTTCATTGTACCTAGTATATACTCAGTATTTTCTGAGACTCCTCATTTCTCAATTCCCTTTCATATTTTTAATTTACCACCATGATTCCTATAAATATTACCCTCAAAAATCTGAGCAGTAGCACATCTTTTGAAACTGACTGCCTGTAAGATTGCCATTCCTTTCTCTTGGAGTCAGACATGATCTGAATACAGATAAACAGACACCAGAGAAAGAATTCCCTATCTGTTCTTCAAACTGAAAAGTTCATATACTACAGAAGAGTAGGTTTCAACATGGCCATTACCCCACATGAGTTAAAGCAATATGTATGGTCTTGTGAATAAATCAAATAAGTAAATTCATCAAAACTATTTTTATTGGAAATTGAAAACAACAGTATTCAAGAAGTTATATTGTGCTGTTAAAGTGGACTCAAAGAATCAAAATGTATATTTAACCAAAATAGGTTCTACTATGAAATTAATGAAATTTGCATATTTTTGTGTTTTTTTCAACTACAACTCTCAATAGTGTGATTATTTTCATCCACACCGTTTATGTACAATAATTTTAATTTGGACAATAGATTGTATGACTACATTGTGAAAGGAAGGAAACTAATGCTCACTTCCTTGGGATGGGGATTTCTCCTGAATCCATATCTCCAAGGAAATGTGACCACATCCTGAGGAGAATCAATAGATCTCTAAGTGATTATTTTGTTTGCTTAAAAGGAAACTATTTGGCATATAGGATAGTTTATTTAGAGGTAAACTTGGGCACACACTGGAAGTAGTTTCAACTTGGACTAGGATAATTGAAAGTTTGTTGACACTTCAATCAGCATTTTTCACAGCCTGCACGTGATTTTCCTCTTTGGGATGTTGCATAGACTTCCTACCCAGTTATCATAAATACTTCCATAAAGGGTGCAAAACTAAGGTTTAGAACTATGTTTTATATGTCAAATTGCCTGCTTACAGCAGATAACTCTCAACAAATACCTATTTAATGAGTGAATGAATTAATTAATGAATGAAGCTGAAGGACAAAATTAAGGAAGAGTTATTATAACATTTCCCTTTAATAGGGGTAGAAAAAAAAAGCTCCATTATAGATCCAGGCATTAAGAGGAAAAGCATTTGAATAATAGAATTTCATGACTCCACCTTTTGTCCAAGAGCTTATCTATGCTTCCTTGCAAAGTAAAACGCTGGTTTCTCTTCAGAAGAGAGTTATAAAATAAAATGGAGAGGTCATATAATAATACCTGATAGAATTCCAGTGTGTTATACCTTCTATATTCTTAGCACTTAAATGTATTTTTTTAGAAATGATACGTACATCTCCTTTGCAATTTTAGAGAATAAAAAGTGTCAGTATATGATAATGCTTTTATTAAAATGTTCAAAGCAGCAAACACATTTTACTTGCTAAATACTTTGTCAATTCTAAATTTGTTATGAGATCACCTTCCTCAAATAAGTGTCATTGTTCAGCATTACCATGCTTTCTCTAATATCTTTCAATGCCCAAGTCGGTTCATAATCCCCAAAGTTCTTTCCTTCACTTCCCTTATTTGCTGAATACCAAATAAAGGAACATATATCTGACAGTAGACTTTCTTCATCTGTTTGACTAGTATTTATTAACCAAGTACTCACAGTTAGTCCTTATTAAATAGCCATTATGTACCATGCTTTAAAAATTATTCTACTTACATTATCTCACTGAGCCAATTGATTTTAATTTTACTGTTGGATTGTGCCAAACACTGTGCTAACTAGTTTTCATGCCTTATGAAATCTGATTGTTGATAACTTCTAAAATTTTTCTGAAACTTAACCATTTATTTGTCCTACCTATGAACCATTGACCTTCCAACTCTCCTAAATGGATGTGTTTTGACCTACATCTATTGCTGAAATCGGGTCAAAATAGAGCAGAAACATCCAACCCACAAACCACATTTAGTGTGACTTCTGCCACCCAGGTTCCCTCAGGTTCAAACCACCTGCAGTAGCAGTTGCCAGTCAAAATTCAATTTAACAACACAACAAAGTTTTACTTACAAAGGAAATAAACCAGCCACAAGGGGCCAATTATCTTACCCCAGTTACCATTTCTAGTCCCAAAGCCCCCAAAGATACATGTCCATGATGGTGCCCCTTTATCCCTCCAATCCTAAGGCAGGCACTCTGCAAAGTTGAGCCTTTCTCCAGCATCTTTTCTTTGCTTCTTCTCTCTCCAGTGTTCTCAGTTGTTCCACTTCTCCAAGGGTCTTCAAACTCCTTCAACAAATGCTGATGCAAAATCAGCTCTCCAAATCCCTGGCTACCTCAAGGTACCAGCTGTCAATGCCACTTTGTTGCGGCACCACATGGTTATTTGCTACTCTTCCAGGAGATTTCTGTTCAGCCTGGTCACTAGGGCTACTCTTTACCAGCCAACATTCTCATGTCCCTCCTCTCTTCCTCTCTCCAAAATTCTCTTTCCTCAGTCTCTGCTCCGTTCCTTTTATCTCCTTTTTTTCTCTCCTGGAAACCAGATGTCCCAACCAATTTCCCCTCATATATCCACTTGGTTTTACTTTTTCCCTTCCCCACCTGGGATTTGCAAGAAAGTAAAAGAAGGAAGTATCCTTTTCCTATTTAGGTCTCTTTTACCTCTGTGTTTTTCAGATGCAGCTATTGGAATTAGTGCCTAAATTTTAATACTGCCACATTGGGATTCCAGTTTAACTTCTTCTCCAATGACTCACCCACAATAATTTCCTTTGAACTTTTTTTTAACAATAAGCCAAAATCCTTTGAATATAAAACTTACCAAGAATACCAACCTCTTTGTATTGTTGGGTACATGTGGCCATGTCAGTTAGTCCCCAACACCCTGTATTAGTACACTGTTTTTTTTTACTCTATCCCAGTAATGCTGAGTGCACTGCATCTGTTTTCAATATCTATATCCTAAACACAAACTTGTTGACATCCCTCATATCCAGTCATTTTGAAGATTGTTCATTTCAGTCTCCAATATTGATCTGCTGCTCTTTGTCCTGTTGCAGGGACTCCATTTTTAGCACTTCTGTTTTCTCCCATGGTTTACAATGAGAGTGAGATTATCAGAGCTAAGTTAGCTCAGTAGTGTGTGAATAAATAGATTGAGTCCTGAAAGTATGATGCTGATATGACTGAAATGTGAAAGCTAATTGCTTGAGAATGTTAAGAACCTTCAAAGACTGCAATTGTTTGAGCAGTCACACACGGATACAGAAGCAGGCCACTGTGATAGAGTGACATAGAGATGAGATTTTGAAACTCCTATTTCCTCTTGCAGAGAAGGAAAAACAATTTCCTCACAATTTGTGCATATATATTTTTATAAAATAGGGAGTACATGTTAGCATAACTTGTGTTGTGCTTTTCTTCTCAATTGAATGGATATCTGTGGAAAATATCTTCCTATCTTATTCAAGATCTAAGTTCTCCACAGATAATATTTTCCATTTACCTTTGGATAACATACTACAAGTCATGTCCCTCATGCTTCATGAACTTTGGATATGCTCTGTTCTCTACTTTCAGTGCTTTTATTCCTAGGCATAAACAATTGATTCATATTCTTCCTTCAAATCACTGCTCAAGAACAAGTTTCTTTATTAGGTCTTCCCTATTATTATGCTTAAAAATCACAACCCTTGCATCATTATTTGCTTTTCTTTCCATTCTTTCTGTTTCTCCATAACGTATGTCAATATAACTCTGTGATTTACTTTTATTAATTTATTTACCTCTTTTTATTAAAATATGGTTTTCAGAAATGTGGTGTTTTGTTTACTGATTATTTTTTGCTATATTGTCAAAGTGTAAAATAGAGACTGAAACATAAAAATATGATAATTGTAAAAATAAAGGAATAATATTTTAGAAAAGAGTCATGTATATTCATCTTCCTGTCTGCTATATATCTAATGATGTTTAATTTATTGGTTTCATTTTAAGATTTAACTGTAAAATTTTAAGATTTAACTGTAAGATTTTCCTTGTCTTTTCTATCAATGAATTGACCAGATATTTCCACAGTCAATAAAAATATTTTGGTTATTTTAACAATCAGCCAAATGTGACCCCATGATGGATGTATTTGCATGGTTGGCAGTTACAATTTTGAAATGTTCCTAAGACTATGCAGCATAGTTTCCAAGACCTTTTGGATGGCATCAGTAAGAAAGTGTTTGGGCTATGCACACTAGGAAATTATCAAGTTTTTGAAAGGGAAAGGTTAAAACAGAAAAAAAATATTACTGCACCACACATCCTTTCATTATCACTATTACCATTGTAGGGTACACAACCCTTATAGAATATAACTATATTGTATTATATAATTGTTATATAATTGTAGGTATTCTATTTTGTGGATATTACTCCCAAATGTTTCGCCATTCCCTGTGGCTTTTCTGGCACTCAAGTCTAGTCATGAAACTGGATATACTTTAGGGAACTATAGCTCCTTGTCCCAGAACAAAGTGTAAATTTGTTCACCTCAGATACTCAACATTTTGGCAGTTTATCATAATAAGGAGTGATAGAAGTCTGTAGGAAAATTTAAAAACAAAAAATACATAATGATGAAAGAAATAGCATTTGGTAATTCTACCATTCACATATGATGCCTTCATCTAATAAATATTTTGATCTTCCTTCTAGGAACCTGTAAATATATATTTATCCATATGAATATTCATGACATTAGGGTCATTTTGTACATTGTGTTTGTAACCTACATGTTCATGTGATAATAACTGAGCATTTTCATATCTAAACTTCTTTTTTTACTTATATGCCATTTATCATCTCTCCTGATAATGTTTAAAAAGACTGCTAAAACTAAAGTTACTGAATACTCAATCTGGATCCTAAATGAATTCTAAAATACATCATATTTTCTCTCCTTTATTGTGGTATACACTGTTATCACTCCCATTTGAACTTCAGCTGTGATTTATATTTCTGGAGAATTCTCACGCAGGAGAGAAAAATGACACTTCAATTTCCACCTTGAATTTTGTATGTTATGTGATGTTTTTGACATCCCATCACTTTTCTCTGACTACACTGGAAGAAAAGGGACCTTGCTTACTGCTATATTCTCCTACATCTCAAATGTCTTTCATGGATATGCCTCAGAAAATCATGTGATCATGAAAATAATGTGATGCAGTAAAAGTTATCACAAAAAATGACATATGAAACAGGTTCTCCTCATATTTAATTATAATTTACTTTTCTGTATACTTTTTTAATTATAAATTTAAGCCATGGAACATCATTTCATATACATGTATCTAGGATAAAGTAATTATTCCCTACATTTTAACTGTTAGGAACTTATATACAGGGTTTATTAGAGAGTATTTTGTGGCAATCATTTTAAAATTCTTTTAGAATTAATAGGCAAAAATGCAACATTTCTGAGCACAATGAAGTGGCTTACAGGAATAGTTGCATTCTTATACTTAGACAAATATACAAAGGGTTGATGTCAGTAACATTTGTAATAACAAAAGTATATAGCAAACCAAAGATGTGCTGATAAGGGCTTGGGTAAGTCAATTATGATCTATGACATAGCACGTATCAATGACATAACACATATCAGCAAAAATGAATTTTATTAAAAATAATACTGAGAACAAATTAAGCAAACTATATTGAGTAAAAGAAATCCAATGGTACAGGATGCCTGGGAAGTTTAAATTTCTTACCCTTGATGGGATATATAGAAACAGAACCCACAATTTCTAAGAAACAATTATTTTTGTAGTCTATCCCTATTCTATTTTTATCACAATTTTAAAACTTATAATTTACTATTTAACTCATAGCAGCATTATTATGAGTGATAAATAAATTATAATTAATTTATTTTTCTGATATTTTCTTACATATAATATGAGAATGATATAAATAAGACCATGCTCAATAGGGTATTAAGATAAATAAATGTACAAAGTGATTTCATAAATATTAAATGTATTTACTGTCAAAGAGACAGAGAAGCATATTAAAATTGATGGTTTTCAGGCCAAAATCCAAAGTTTCAAACTTCATACCGCACCATATGCTGAGTGGGTCATACTGCTGCCTTTTTAAAATGTAGGTTAAAAAAAAATAACCAAAACATTGTTTTGAATTGTTGGAAGAGTTGTCTTCCTCATAAAGTTCAGGAAGATATCCCAAATGTGAATTGATTAGTGTTTCCATATTCTCCTCAAAATTTTCACACCATGACATTTTATGCTAGCCTGTGCTGATGATTGTACTGGTTTTCTGAGTATATTCTGCAGTGATGTTATGTTGTGACAAATGAACCCTTTCATGTGTCAGTGCAAATGCCAATTTAACATTAGAGTTATTCCAGATACAGTCATGATTATGAGTTTATTTATCAAATCACAAGTTTTGTTCATTAATCTGGCACTAATTAATTTGAGGGGAGAAGATGGTTAGTGCCACTGTAGCATATTGTAACTGCAGAAGCATTGAATGAATAGTTATAGTTAGAAATGAAATATGCAGTTCACTAAACCAAGTAAATCAAGTGCAATCTTACATACTAAGAAAAATAATTTAAATAATTTCCTATTAGTAACCTACAAATTGAAAACAAGATAAGAAAACAAGACAAAACAGACCTGCTTACTACATATTCTAGTTATATTAATATCTATAATTAGCATACATTACTGAAATATAATTAATATTTATAGTTAATACCTATATTAATATCTAGATATATTGATATCTAGATATATCTAATATTCTAGATATATTAAGAGGAGTAATTCACTATCATTTTAATCTTTGTTTCTCAGTCAATAAAGCACTCTAAAAATATATCATAATGTTATAAGGAACTCTGACTTTGCAGTCATAGCATTTGAAATTTCAAACATTATAAAGAAAATGTCACCATCCTCACCTTTAAGACTAAGTGGAAGTCCTCTTTCACTCTTAGAGTCATAAGGAAGTATTTTATTATCTTTAAGACCATCCAAATTCTACCCATTTATTTTTTACCCATGTTATTACATTTTCTTCCCACTGATTTTAATCTTCATATGTCAAAAATGTTCCCTGTTCATTACTATTTCATTCTTTCTGTCCAAAATATTTTTAGTATACAATTTGTGCTCAACAAGATTCTGTTGAATTAAAGATTTGTTAAGTCATAAGACAAAGTTACTTGGTTTGTAAACTTAAGGAAGAGCTATATCGATTTCACACTTCAAAATACCCCATTCCTTTGACAGATCAGTTGTTAAAGTATCAAAATATGGAGCTTAGGTTTTATCAGAGGAATTACAAGAAGTTAGTTTTGTAAATAATTAGCTCCTAAATTTGCAAGTTTGTCTTAGGTATTTTAACAGTCATTTTACCTACTGGCATTTATTTTGGAGGGGAGGAGGAAAATTTTACAATCTGTGATATTATTAAATTAGTAGCAAATTCTACATATAGCTTGCTCCTTACCATTTGAAGTAACAAAATTCCCACTATAAAATATGGTTTTCAATAATCCAGCATTTATATATCATATTTCTATATGTGTGACTGAAAGAAATATTCTCTTTTGAAGTAAGAACAACTGTACACATAAAAGAAAATTAATTAACCAAATGAAAATACACATAACTTGGAGAAACATGGAGTAATCAACATCTCTCACGGAGTGCATTTTGATTCTCAAGAATGATCCTCTCCATTGATTTCTATCTTTTTATAGGTTAATAAGAATCTCATTATCAGAATATGCAAGTGTTTGAAATACTGAACAGTAATCAATGCATTAATTGGTACATTATTATATTATTAGCACAGTCTTAATCATCACATTACATTAATTAATCTATTAATATATTAATAGATTAGTTAATCTACTAATAATTTGTAATAACCTTTAAAATCATATAGTTTTGAGACATGTTATGGATTTGGGGTCTAGAGGAGCAATAGAACTATCATAGATTGCTAAGCACAGGAACACATGGGCTACCTTGGCTTGTCATGGTTAATACCATGAATACTAGAACAAAGACACAGTCCTAGGAAATATGAGATTGGACTTGTGAAAAGATATGTGCTTACTGTCATGAAGAGTGAAAAAATATTTGAATAATAAAGAAAATTCTCCAAAAAAATTCACACAAGATATAGTAAGGCTATGATTAGCGGGCAAAAATATAATTGCCATTATAAAAGAGTAAGGCTGAATATTTTCAGCCATTTAAAAAAATTACCATTTACAGAATACTATTTGCAAAATTTTATAAACATAAAAAATATCTATTTATGAACCCACCTAGAAATACAAGCAAAAGTAGTTAATATGAAAATAGGAGAAGAAAGGAAACAATGTAATAGAAAAGAAAGAAAAAGGAAGCCTACAAAAGGAAATGAGAAATGAATGAGAATCAAAATGAATATTATGAATAATAAAAAGTGCATTGCTAGCCTGTCATAGTTATTATAAAAAGAAGATATCTTTCATGTACTTTATAACACTAAATTTGAAAATTAGATGATATGGACAGAATACTAGAAAATCACAGCTTTTCATAATAGACAGAAGAAATGAAAAATTTGAACTGTTAACACATTATTACTATTTAAAGAGAATAAATTCATAACCAATGACAGTACCAAATATAGGAATTTATTCCAAAGGTTAAGCTACACATCATAAATCTCCTTTGGGTAGATTTCCAGAAGAGCAATTGCTGCTTTATATGGTAGTTTCATTTTCTTTAATTTGATGGTCCTCCAAAATGCTTTCCATAGTGGCTGGACCAGTTTACATTCCACCACCAGTGGGAAAGATTCACTCATTTTCCTCTGTGTATTTTATGTTTTCAGGTCTTACATCCAAGTATTTTATCTATCTTGAGTTGGGTTTTATACATGATATGAGGGAAAATTGTCTTGGTTCATTTTTTTGTATATCTTGGTTCAGTTTTCCCAGCACCATTTATTGAAGAAGGTGTCCTTGTTTCAATGCAACTTTTTCACTCCTTTAAAAAAAAATCTTGATGTTTTATTTTTATTTTTAATATTAAATAATTTATATAAATTTCACATCTTTGTGATCTCTGGGATTTAGCCCCCTCCCTGATCATTCTCACCCTGTCCTGCCCCACCACTCCAAATTGAATACTTTAATTTGGTTGTTGGCTCCTTTTGACTTTTCTTCATGGTTTTTGTTTATCTTTCCATGTCCCATATAACAGTGAAACAATTTGGTTTCTGTCTTTTTCTTTTTGACTTTTTTTCTGCTAATATGATTTCTTCTGTCCGTCCATGTTATCATAAAATTGTCCAATTTGTCATTTTTAATTGTGTATATACACCACATCCATTGTGTATATACACCACATCTTTTTCATTTGGTCATCCGCTTTGGGGCATTTAGGTTGTTTCCATGTCCTTGCAAATATAAATAGTACTGCAATACACATCTGAGCACAGGTGTCCTTTTGTACAAGCATTGAAGTCTCCTTAGTATAGATTCCCAAGAGAGAAATTGCTGGGTTATATGGTAGTTCCATTTTCATTAATTTGAGGGTCCTCCACACAGCTTTCCATAGAGGTTGGACCAGTTTATATTCCCACCAGCAGTGTAAGAGTGTTCCCTTATCTCCACATCCTCACCAGCACTTGTTGCCTGTTTTGGGGATGTGGGACATTCTTGTTGGTGTAAGGTGATATCTCATTTTGGCTTTGATTTGCATTTCCCTGATCGATAGTGAGTTGAACAATTTTTCATGTGCCTGTTGGCCATTTGTATTTCCTCTTTGGATAAGTGTATTTTTAGTTCTTCTCCCCACTTTTTGATTGGGCTTCTTGTTGCATTTTTGCTAAGTTGTGTGAGTTCCTTGTGGATCTTTGTTATCAAGCCATTATCCCTTTTGTGGCCGGCAAAAATTTTCTCCCATTTAGTTGAGTTTCTTTTTCATTTCATCTGTTGTCTCTTTTGCTGTACAGAAGCTTTTTTGTTTGATGTAGTCCCAGCTGTTTGTTTTCCTTTATTTTTTTTGCCTCCTGTAGATGTGTCCAGAAATGAATTTCTGAATTGTAAATCTTAGAGGGTTTTGCCCAGGTTTTCCTCTATGTATTTTATGGTTTCAGGTTTTACATCCAAGTTTTTTATCCATTTTGAGTTGTTTTTTGTACAAGGTCTGAGGAAGGTGTCTTGGTTCATTTTTCTGCATGTCTTGGTTGTTTTTCCAGCACCACTTATTGAAGAGGGTGTCCTTGTTCCAATGTAAGTTTTTCCCTCCTTTGTCAAAGATTAGTTGAATATATATGTGTGCTTTTATTTCCAGGCACTCAATTCTGATTTATTGGTCTGATTGTTGTTTTACCAGTACCATGCTGTTTCAGTTATTATGGCTTTGTAGTATAACTTGAAGTCTGGAATAGTTAGGCCTCCATTCCCTCTTTTTTTGGCCAGGAAGCTTTTTGATATTCAAGGTCTTTTGTTATTCCTTAAAAACTTCTGTATTTTTTCTGTGTCTTTAAAGAATGTCGTTGAAATTTTATAGGGATTTCATTTTAATTTTAGTTTGATTTTGAAAGGATGGCCATTTTGATGTTGATTCTTCCAATCCATGAGCAGGGAATGTCTTTCCATTTCCTTATATCTTCTTTTACCAATGTTTTAAAGTTTTCTGTATAGTTTTTTCATGTGTTTTGTTAGGTTCATTCCCAGGTATTTAATTGCTTTTGGTGCAATTAAATGGCATTTTTAAATTTCTTCTTCTTGGCTTTTTGCATCTAGGAAAGCTACCAACTTCTGTGTGTTGATTTTGTATTCGGCTAACTTACATTGCTGTAACTTGTCTGTGTTCACCAATTCAGATCATAAAGTCTGACACTTATAACAATATATGTGTTGTGCTATATATTGAAAGGGCAATTATACAGAGAAATAGGAGGAAGAATAAAGGTCTAGATTAAGGCTTAATGGGGGAAGAAAGTTGAAGTTCAGTGGAAAATAAGCCCAAAATCACAGAATCATAAAAGGAATTGTTAAATAAGATTTATTACATGTTTAAAGGAAGTTTATGAAATGTTGTAAAGGAGTGGTGATGAAAACAGTAAATGCATATTTTAGGTTTACTAGATTGAAACTTGAGGTGCCTAGATATCTGGTAACATATTATTTTTAGGTTTTATCTGTATGTGTTTGAAAGATATTAGTACTTGAATTGGTGGACTTAGTAAAGCAGAAAGTCCTCCCCACTATGGGTGGGTCCCATCCAATCTATTAAAGACCTGAATAAGATGGAGGAAGGATGAAAATGGTATATTATCTCTCTTCCACCCCCCCCACCTCATCCTCCACCACCACCTTGCAGCATCCATCTTGCATTTGGGAAAATACTATTAACCAATGATGTTCAGCCCTTCACATTTGATTAATTACATCACCATCCTTCCTGGTTCTTCATCTTGCTGATATCAGGAAGATCATGGGATTCCTTAGTCTCTATAACCATGTGAATCAACTCATTAATAAATAAATTTCTTATATGTACAGTTGATTCCTGAGCAACATAGGTTTGAAAAGTGTTAGTCTATTAATAGAGATACTTTCTACTTCTTTTGCCTCTCCAATCAACCTTGACACAGCAAGACCAGATTTCGTCATTCTTCTCTTCCCCAGTCTATTCAACATAAAGACTATGTGGATAAAGATATTTATGATGATCCACTTCTATTTAATGAATATCAAATGAAAACTATGTGATAATGGTCCTATCATTAAGTCTCATCAATAGTAGGTTATTAGTATTTAACAGTCAAAATTTTTTCAGTTGGACTTCATACACAGATTTTTTAACAGGAAGGACAGAAGTAGAGCATAAGATGTAAGCAGGGGATGATGTTGAAAGGGTTTCAGTGGGCATAAAGACTCTCTTTTTAAATACATATCTGTTGATTACAAGTCATCACTTTATAATTTATATGTCTGCACAGACTGTATGGAGACTGTACTTACGTCTCAAACCTTTAGGGCTATTCAGAACCTGACCACATATGCCTTTCATCTCCTTTTTACATATGCTTCAATTATCAGCAGATACAAGCAGTTCCAGCTACTTCACAGAAGCCAATATGTCTGCTGATCTTTCCTTGACTTTCTTGTGCTTTCTTATGTACTGATTTTTGTTTCCCTACTAGATATAGACCTTGGGTATGGTTATCCAGGGCATTCTGGATTATTCTGAGAGGAATATTAACAGCAGATCACTCTCTAACTCATTTGGTCAACAATATCCACCTATCATGATTATAACTCACTACCAGCCATTGCAAATAAATGGAAAAAGGAAACACACATACACAAGATGTAGAGTTCCTACATCTCACTTCAGTGTGAATGTGCTGAGGATTTTAAGCAATTTTAAGATACAAAAGGGGTGTCTGAAAATTCAATTCAGTTCAATTCTGACACTATCAGGAGAGAACATAAGGTTCACAGGCTAAGGGTTCAGTCTTTCAAGTCCTCCTCAGATGCCAGTTGCAATCCCAGGCTTCTGACTAGGTTTAAAGATCTAAGGACCCTTTCCTCAGACTTCAGATATCAATCACAAACTGATTGTCACTTTTGCTTCTGATAGTCCAGTTACAAATTAATAGTTCCCATAGCCTCATGTCTCAGATTTGATTAATTTGGTGTAGTGGGTTACAAAATGCAAGAAGTTCATTTGTTCACTAGAACACCAATTTATTACAAGAGGTATAATTCAAGAACAGCCAGATTGAAGAGATGCACAGGAAGGGAACAGTAAAAAGGATCCAGAGCTTCCATGCTTTCTCTACACTTCATTCTTTACAAGTTTCTGATGTTTATCAACTTAGCAGTTTTCTGAAATTACTCATTTTGGATTTTTATGGAGGCTTCATTCATGAATAATTAATTATATCATTAACCACTGGCAACTGAGTCAACCCCTGTTGCTTTCTGTGGCCTGGACATCAGGAAGTGGGATTAAAAGTCTCTAATCACTTGATTCCCCTGGCCCCATTTTTGAGCACTTTCCAAATAGTCATAACAAGTGAAAAATTTTATACCCTCAAAACTTGATATTAGACTTTTCTGGAGCTATGAAGCAGGAACTATAGATACGGGTCAAATATGTATAAATTATTCCTGATCATTAATAATTTACTAAAAATATCATTCTATGGTTTCAAAAATTTTATATAAAGTATCTTACACTATTATCATGACTTTTAACTTCTCTTTATAGATAGGTTCTTTTTTTTAATATTGTAAAGGTATACAGTCTCTGGATGTTTAATTTCATGATAATAATGACGAGGAAAATGAAAGTGGCTTGGGAATGAGCACATAATCAATTTTATTTAAGTCAGGTCTGCTGATACCCAAGGAGTGAACTTCCCCTGAACTTGTAGCCTTGTTCTGGTTTATAATCTTAATTGAGTTTAATTTATGCAGATTCAAAGCATTTTTCCTATGGTTATGTATAGAGCAAGCCCCAGTATGATAGGGATAATAAACCAAAGGGTTTATTGTAGTCCTTGTACCAAGAACCTTGCTTGCATAAAGTCAAAAGTCAACTATACCACTGTAATCTGTAATTGATGAAATCTATATATCGAATCCACACTCAAGAGATATAAATACCATACTAAGTATGGTTTTCATAATGTTAACTGCTATTTGAAAGAAAAACGTGTTCATACAATTTCTAAATATGCTTTTTAGCCAATGGATTTTGCTAGACTTATGTATTCATTTAAGTCAGGGAACCTCACTTTATCTTGAAACACTTTAAAGTTAAAAAAAGGTGATTGACTAGCCAATACTTAGTGAACTGACTCCTTTGTCATGACAGGTAATAGCAAATAATTAAGAGAAATGTTTCTAACTTCTTTCTGCAATTTGGAACCATTTACCTCAGGAAAAAAAATATGACCCATTAAATCTCTCAATGGGAATTCTCACTCTGAAAAACTGACAATGCTATTTACTTAATTCAAATGGAAAAATCCATAATTATTTTGTGCTCCTTATATTCTGCATTGAATTTGACAATAATAACAAATACAATGACATCTGATCTATACCTTTTACTTGAATCTTAAACATAGTAACATCCTTAGAACCTGTATTGTCTGAAGACAGTCACATAGTTTGACATTATTTAGTTTACATGGCATGTCCAAAAATGGATTTTAATCCATTTCCATGCAAATACCACAATACTTATGTTCAATAGTAGAGGTTTCTGAATATCTCTCCAGTATCTATATCATTTTTTCATAAAATTTGAAATCTCATTTTATTTCTGGTTCACAGGCCAAATGTTATTGCAGCCAAATTATGGCTATGGGATTATTTGGACATCATATGTATGTGGAGTGCTTTTTAAAAAATTGTATTCCATCCACCACAACCATTTTTTAAGCTGTTTTGAATACTGTGATTGCTGGTGCACCAGTAGTCAATTAGAAAGAAAAGGGAAATTCTAAAGATGACAGACCTGAGTTATTGATTACTATTAAACCACTCTATCTGCTTCTCCAAGGCAACTATCTTTTGTTCACTGAAAATTGTTGATTTGCTCTGATAGTCACTTGTTCTCTAATGTGTTTAGAAACAAAATTTCCCCAATTTTGTTTTCATGTATAAATGTCTACCAAGGTGGTACCTATTGCATGAAGTCAGCACCCATATGGTATAGCTAATTGTTTATAGTTGTCTGTCTATTGGCACATTCAAGGACAAAGATGACATTTTCACTTGTTGGTCTACCTCTTATTTACAGTACTTACAATCCACTAATATATGCAGAATAGATTCAGAATCCATAATTACAGGAATGAATAAATTAATGTGTGCATGTGACTGATAAGGCTGTGTGTTTGTGTGTGCACAATGTCATTTTGCTTTTCCTTATAATTTTTACCTACATATCATTGATATCAGGGGCTAGATTACAATGGACATCATTTCAGAACTTTTTGATTGCAAGTGATAGAATCTAAGCACACAAGTGGGTAAATCTCGGCAGACTCATACAATAAGCATATTACACCAAAGTGCTCACTGACCTGAAATGATGCCACAGCAAAAGTTAAAAGTAAAAACATGTTGTAACCTGCTTGAAAATTTCTTATTATATAATATTATCTATGCGCAGATCTTATTGCTCCCCATAACAAACATGGAAATGTTAATTATTTATGTTCAAAGTCTGTGCTCTTTATTTATAATTTATTTGCAGCAACATTTATATATGGTTAATTTTCATACACCCAAATAAATCAAATATTTAAAAAAATTTGGAATCTAGAAAAATATGAGCAAATGAAGATTTCTTGTTTTGTTTTTTAAAACATGGTGATAAGAAGAATTTTACCCTGTGTGGAATAAAAGAGAGATACCTGTTCCAAAGGAAATTCCAAGACAAAATTTATTTGTTTTTAGGAATTTAGTGATTCCTAACTAATGTGCAAAGTAACTTAGCTCTCTGGAGATGTTTTGAGAAATACATTATCAAGACTTCTCCAAAAAGGTCTAGAGTTGATATATTTGGGTTATTTTAAAATGATAGAAATTACACTTTTGTGGATGATGATTTCTACAAAATTTGAAAAGAAATGGAAGAAGAGACACCTGGAATAGAACTGAGGGTATAAAGACCTGTATCTTAGCAAAAAGGAGGTCCAGAAAATAATAAAAAACAGTATGAAAGACTGAGAAATTCTAAGTGAGGAATGGTGCTAGCATATCGGGAGGAAAATCTACACTTTTCCCACCCATCCCCTGGGTTCTTCCAGGGTATCAGCCCAAGAAACAGAAGGTACACCTATCAGCAAGAATGTAGCTTTTTCAAGAAAAAACACCAAGGTGACCAGTACCTCTTTTTGACAGTGGAAAGAGCCACCTGTTTGCTCACTACACATCCCTTGCTTCCAATATTTTCTTTGTCTATCCTGAGAAGCCAGGAAGTCAGTCAGCCTTCCTCCTTGTATGACCTCTGGTCTACACCTATATTGCATAAAAAAGAAATTGTTAATGGCCACAGTGAAATCAGTCTACACAGAGGATTTTTTTGTACCCACCTTGGAGAATCAATCAAAGCACGGGCCAGAAACTGGTGTGACTTTTAGGGGCCTATTTTCCTGCAGTCTGAGAGTGCAACATCCCCAGGCATATCCTGTTTAGCCTTTTTGGTAAGAGAAGGCATCAAAAATCTGGGTTCATACCCACTATCCCCTTGCATACCTCTGGCCTTCAGATTGCTTAGAAAGAAGCAAGTACTATATCAGTGGTATAGAGACTCAAAGGACAGTGCCAAGGAAGAGTACAGGTTATTGTCCATGGGTTCTTACCATGTGCACAATTGTAAGACCACTTAGGCTTAGGGAACAGTAACCATAGTGAAGACAACCTATGAACAAAGGTTTCCTGGTTGCTGATGAACAGTATGGGGACTCAGGAGTGGTATCTGCCTCCCCCAAGTATGTTTTTGTGGACTTCCCCTGAAGCTTCCAACATGCTACTGTTGGGTAGTAGGAAATCTTGGAAATATCAAAAATAAAATAAAAGACAATAAAAAAGGGGGTAACTAGAGAAATCAAGACAGAATGACTTAACAATCATTAAGTCAAGAAACAATCCAACTAATATATAGGCTCCCAAAAGAGAGAGGGGCAGCCATTTTTGTATGATATAAAATAAACTTTCTGTTTAAAAAAAAAAGTATTAACAGACAGAGATGTACATTACATAATGATTATAAGATCAAAGTCAGGAAAACATAATACTCATCAAAATATATGCCCTAAATGAAAGGCCATCTCATACCTTAAACAAAAATTAACTGTGGATGTAAGACATAAAACCACAAAATACAAAGAACACAACATGATAAATCATGCCACAACTTTGGCTTTGGTGATGTTTTTGTGGATTAGCATCCACTAGTAAGAGAGACACAATATAAACATTTTGGACTCTATGAAACTAAATTGCTTCAGCACAGTGAAATAACCTATCATTTGTCCATCCTTCTTCCCTACCTCCTTCCTTTTCTCTTACTTCCCCCTCTTCCCTTCCTTGCATTACCTTTGCAAATTCTTTCTAAATAAACCTTCAATTTATCTAAAAAAAAAAAATAGAAGCATTCATTTTATGAATTTTGAGATTAGCATATCAGACATCTGACAAAGTGCTAATCTCCAAAATATATAAAGACCTCTTGAAATTCTAAAAGATAACCAGTAATATAATTTTAAAAATGGGAAATAGGTGTAAAAAAACATTTTTCAGAGATCATAGATATAGATCTAACACATGACAGCAATTCCATTCTTTGGTATCTGCAAAGAAATCAAATACAGTTAATCAAAGGGATGTATATGTACCTATGTCTATTTCAGCCAATTTCACAATAACTGAGTTATGGAAAAAAACCTATGTATTCAAGCACAGAGGCACAAATTATAAATATACGGCATATATATGCATGGAATACTACTTAGCCATAATAAAATAAACTCTTGCCATTCAGAGCAACATGAATAGAGTTGGAAAAGAATATACTAAGCAAAATAAGTCAGAAGGAGTAAGAAAAATACCATATGGCTTCACTTGAAATAGAAACAAAACAAAGGTTCAGATGAAAACCAAACTCAAAACAATGTCTAGAAATCTGATTACAGAACTGTGGCTACAGATGGAAAGAATGAGAGGAGAAAACAAAGTAGAAATGGTGCACAATGAATCATGGTAGAGGACTTCTGGTACTTAGTTGTGGATAAGTTGGGCTATTCATCTCAGGCGTGACCCTATGCCTTTAAGTTACATACAGTGCTGTAATCTAAAGCCACTTTAATTAAAAAATGATTAAAGTGAAATAAAACAAAGACAAATACTATATGATTTTATTTCTAAGTGGAATTAATCTTTTTAAAAAATTTATTCAAATAAAATCAGTGTCATAGATAAAAAAGGGAAGGAGTTGAGGTTTAGGACAAATGAATGAGGGAGACCAAGAAGCACAAAAATAAAACAGGGATATATTGTGTGAGGGTTGTTCCATAGGCTATATTTTACTATAGCAAATTTGAAAAATTGCCAAGAGTGGATGGAAATAAACTTATCATGTGATAATATTTCATTATACACAAATGTCAAAAATTTTTGCTGTATATATATATATAATATGATTATACTTCAATAAAATGAAAAGATGTTTTCTATGCCAAAAAAATACACAAATAAAATAATTAATTATCCATATCTTCTATTCAGGCAGAAAAGTTGTAATTTAGTTGAAGTTTTCACATCTTATGCATAAAAATTAAATAGTGGGCAATGGTGCATGATGTATTTCATAAGATATTTTGTAGTGATCATGTTGAACTACTTATTATTTCACTGACCATGAAAAGAAAGTAACTATAAACTTGAACTCTATAATATTCTAATAAATACTTTCTTTTTGTGCTCTTGATTTTGTATGAGGATTTTTTAATACATCACCTGTGTAAATAGCTGAGTAAATATAAACTATATAATAAAAGAATACTGGAATGAGGATAATCAGTGTGATCTGTGTTTTATAAAGTACTTTACTCAGAATGTTTTCAAAAGAAGCTATTTTTTTCCTTAAAGTTGAGTGAACTTAACTTCGAAAATCTTAAGACAAATATTTTAAATATCTGCATGATTTATAAATGCAATGACATTTTCAACATCAACATAAGATTTGACCTTTTATTCCAGTCTTCTGGGATATGGTGTTTTAGCACTGAGTTTTAGGTTTCTTCCTGTTTATTCTTCAAAGGCATACCTTGAACCATAAACTTCAATAATATAGTAGCTTAAAGTCTGGAAAAGAATCCCTAAGAACAGAATACAGCAGAGTAAAACTCAATTAAATTTTAACCTTTTCAAGTTAAAACTTCTAAAGTAGTTGCAATTCCTCCTTACATGAATTGTATATTGAGTCCTTAAAAAACAAAGTTGCTTGCAAAGATTCATTTACATTCCAAGAATCAGGTTAAAGTATGTGTTTTATTCACTATAATATAGGCAAGGCAAGTTTCATAAATTTTATTTATTGATTCAACAACAAAAACTAAAACAACAAAAACAAAATCTTCCATTTTGAGAATACGTTAGAACTGACAAAAAAATCATACAACCCTAAATTTTAAGTTCTTTAAGAAAGCATATTTCATGTGAATGTGGTCAAAACAAACCATGATTGACTTAATCTTTACCATTTAAAAATATTTTTAGTATAGAAAGATAGTAAAGGAAGATTTGTTTTAATGAACTTTAGCTGTAGTAAAGAAAAGTGAAAATAAAGACTTTTCTTTGATTATGTTACTATTACTCAAAAAAATAATTGGATAAGGTAAAATGTTTATATGACATTAATGTGGCCCTTCACTGAAGTTTTGAACATGCTTAAAGAATATTATCAAATATTTCAATTCAGAACTGTCTGACTGCAAACTACTTTCAAAAAAAAACATTTTTTTTGATTTTGTCATTTATAGTATGCAAATTGCCAATTTTACATAGATATTTAGAGTCCCAGTATAGCACTTTTTTAAACTGGAAATACACCAAGGAAAATTTTGACTCAAAGACATAACTTTTATTTTTCTCAAACTGAAATGTGTATCAGAATCACCAGGAGGATTTGGTGATACCCAGATTACAGGACTTTAGTCTTAGAGATCCTTATTCACTAGGATTCAATTGATAATTGCATTTCTAACTGAGCTCCCAGGAGACATCAATACAGTTAATATAGTCACCATCCTATTTTGCACATCACTGGTTTTGAATGTATTATAACATAATATTTACTAATTCAAATTAAGAAAGAGAAAACATCCATATTATATTTCTACAGTTTTCAAAATTTTAATCTACAAAATTATCGCAATTTTTTTATCAATGATACAGAGTACTCAGCAATAAATGCAAACATATCTAGTAAAAAAAAAACAGAAAATGAGAACATTTAGGCACTAATTTCTATACAAATAAGCTAAGAATATTTTTTAATCTTAGAAGCCTGTTTACTTAAAAGTACAATCCAGTGTTCAAAATAGACCATATCAGACAGTTTTTCCACCTTCAAAATGTCTAACTGGAGATGCTGATTCAACTTTGCTATGTTGACCTCATCATCTCCTAACAAAGAGTAAATGCATTGAAGGAATTTCCCAAAAATCAACAAAGGAAAAAACAGATACAACACCTCTCAGTCTGTGGGTTACTAATGAACAATGTTTTTAAAAATTACAGAAATCTGACTGCCTGGAGAATGTCTTTCAGTCCTGAGTTGCTCATTTGTTCCTTTAATCTCTAGCTGTTAATTGCAACAAAAGATAAAGCATATTTTTCTTACTAATGCCTTATTTATTGCTTAGACAGGCATGTGATGTGGGTGGTAACAGTCAGCAGATTGGTGGAGGGTAGATGGTGCACTTTGTTGCTCCTCATTAGCAAAGTTAATAAACACCTGCCAAAAAAAATGTGAAAAAAATCAGTTTAAAAGAGACTTCAATATTTTTTTCACCACTACAAATTCTCAAAAACACTACCCTAACTTCTTTTGAAATGCACAAAGCATTCTTACCAAACCTTCCTATCACCATAAACAGATAAATCCAGTGAAGCCATAATCCCAGGATTAATAAACATTTCTGAATAACTATTAAATCATCTGGAAAATTTGATGTCTTTAGAATGAAGTTGTAATTTATATATTCTGATAGTTAATAAATTATATACTTTTATTCCCAAAGCTAGCTATCACTCAGTCACTTTGGAGTGCCTGTCTGCATTTGGGTATAGAAAGGGTAATGGCATGATTTGTTACAGATTCAATTCCCAGTGATATGGAAGTTCTGTTGAATTCATGCCTTGAGTGGAATGCATACAATAACTAAATTTCCTAACACTCACTATCCTATTAGAATTTTGTAAAATTAAAGCACAATTAATGAAACAGATGGTAATCGCAAGAAGTATTCTAGCTGGATTAGACCTCCAGGGCATACCAAATATAATCTGTTGAATCATTCTACATACTATACCTGTTCCAAAGTATTTTGATTATTACATACTATACCTGTTCCAAAGTAGTTTGATTAATGGAGTAATATTTGATATCCAAGAGTGCCTTATTGTCCTCTACCACTTCGAATAGATCAGCTAAGCATGCCCATCTTTTTGGCAAGTGATATTCCAATAAATTAAGACGCTGTCCCTAGAAACCAAAAATAATATGTATAATATAAGTAATCATTAAACAAAAACAGTCACATTATATCTAATTGCCAATAAAACATCTTTTTTCAAACATACACTTAAATTCTGGTGAGGTGTGATGGTTGGTTTTGTTAGTGTCCAAGAAATATTTTTTTTTTAATTCTTAATGGTGATGATTGACTATTTGGAACACAGAAATCCAGTGGATAAGTGACCTTCTGCTCCTATGTACCCCATCTTACCATAGGCATGCTAAAGGCCTCTCTTTTAGGGGTAATGGGGTGACTGGAAATAGTTGAGAAATGGGAAGTCATCATGGCAAAACAGATATAAGGACAAACCCTAAACTTCACAAATAAGTTCAGTTCCCAGCACCCTTAACATTTGTTGAGCAACTCTGGGTAAGATAACTTTTCTGAACCTTGTTTTCATATGTGTAAATCTTTGCTAAGAGTGACATTTGAGAATGAATGCCTACTTATTGTACAACATTCTTCCACCTGGTAGGATTTTCCTCAATGCTTCATAAATGAAACAGATAGATAATGGCTACTTTAAAAATTATTAGATGATAGCTACAACCTAGTAGAAGAAACAATAAACTGGAATCACAAATTATCCTAAATTGTCAACAGTGCTTCTTAAATAGTCATGTATACAGACAAGTTGTTAATTGAAGATTTGGATCCAGTAAGGTGGAACCAGATATTCTGCATATTTTATACTTTCCAGAAAATGAAGACACTGCTTTCAAACACACACTGAATTGAGTTTGTAGAGAAATATGTTCCCAGCCATAGCGTACTTCCTACGAAATAATACTAAAACCACCAAGCCACAAACCAGCTGCAATCACAAGGAAGAATTTGTTTTTTTGCAATTCTCCATCCTGAAGAAAATGAGTTGCACAATGGAACTGTGTTACAGAGAATGAGGGCCACAGTGTACAATAGATTGATGGACAGGTCTGTCCCCCTGTTCATTCTGGTTTTGGTGAGAAGGTGTTGCCTTACTTTGCAAAAAGACAAGATAATAGGCAACTTATCATGACAGCCAAGAATTAAAACAGGCTCTCTCTCTCTATATATATAGATATATATAGATCTATATATAAATATATAGATCTATATATAAATATATAGATCTATATATATCTATATATAGAGAGAGCCTGTTTTAATATATATATTATTTTATGTATATTATTAATATATATTATAATATATTATATATATTAATATATAATATTATTTTTAATATATATTATATATATATGACTTTTAAAGTTGAAAACAGAGAAGCAATGTAAAATATCAACACTACCTTAAACTGGATGCCTGGAAAATAGAGCTTCAAGCAGTCAGAAATAGCTCTGTGTTGATTTGCTTTCTTACCAAGCCAAACTCGGACTGTGTAGCCATCACCAAACCTGCAAGTGAATGAAATGAAATAAGATATGGCTACTAGTTACTACCCAAAGATCACTGAATTCTAAATTCATTTTCACAGGTAGGTGAAAAAAGAAAGTACGCCAAATTTGGGGAGAAGTTTGAATTCTAAAAAAAAATACTAAACAGAAATTAATGGCAACTTAGATAGTTTGCTATAATTCAGTTTATAATGACACAGATACTAATACTTAAAAAGGAATCACCAAACCCTGGAATCAACATCTATTCAATGGAAGAGAAAAGGTGAAATGCCAACTGTGGAAACAAAGTGCTGAGTTAGATGAAATTAGGAACTAGAATCTGACCCTGAAAACACTATTGCTTCAAGTTCTGTGATTATTAAAATGTAAATGGGAAAGATGAGAGGGAATGCATAAGTAATCTGGTCAAGCATGTTTATCACATAAAACAATTCTTTCAACTATGCTTCAATTCAATAAGCTCAGGACTAGACTACAGGGAAAGTTGTCAGACTGAGAGTTGCTATCCCTAAAATTCTATAGGTGTAGGTCACAGTCTTGCAGGCCACCACACATGCGGCTATAATCCTATCATAGAGAAATTTCAAATAGTAATTTCAAGAATTTATAAAACTTACAAAAACTTATTCTACTGGTGGTGGTGGAGAAACCACAAGATTATCTGACCAAATTTCAGTGATATGATTCACTCTGAGAGTATCCCCAACAATCCTATTCACAGCTCATTTTCTTGCCTCCTTTCCATATTTCAAATTTCTCCTGAAATCCATTTGCAGAATGAAAAAATGCCTATTTCATAGAATTGATATCTAAGAGTTGTTGAAGACACTGATAGAGTATAATAAAATTATACAGGGATGCTTATTCCCGGCACCTCAGAGTTTTTGAAGGGGAAAACTTGGAATGAACACTGTAGGTATGTGTCACAGCTGTACATTTTCTGCCCAGCAGCACAGGAGAGACATGTATTTTAAAAATCAGACACTCCCAGGGTAGTGAGAGAATGAGAAGGCTTAACTGGTATTGAGTAGAAAATGAATGCTTATGAGTACTCAATGTGCTATTGGTGACTTTGGATTAGAAACTTACAGTGATCTTAGTCCTCACAGGGATCTTGCTGATAGCAGAGAAAACCAAGAGCAGAGCATTGAACACATTAACTTTGCCATTCATTCACTCTGAGCAAGACAGTTAACACACATTATCCACATTCAGTATTTTGTTATCATAGAGAAATTTCCACATTCAGTATTTTGTTATTTCCATTTTACAGAAATAAAATAATGGTAATCAGGTAACTGCTCAGTTTCATACAATGCAAGGGGACTAGGTGGAGGCAGTCTCCTGCCCCAGCGAGCCTACCTTCTTGAAGCAGTATCTTTTCTATTGGGTCACATCTGGGCAGTAGGCATATAATGTGTTCTCATTCATACTCATTTTACCCTAACAACCACCTCCTGCAGGGACTAGAATACATGGCATTTTGTCTCCTAAAAGGTAAAGCTGTAAGGTCCAAAGAGGTCTAGCCATCTCTCAGTCATTCAGCTTGTTACGCAAACACAGGATATGTCTGGCCTTCATACTCCAAAGCCATGTCCCTGCTTGGAAAGATTCTTTATTATTTGAACTTTAGTTAACTTTGGTTCAGAGAAATTTATAATCATTGTACATGTGAATCATATTATCTGTAAGTCATATGGATAGAAAATATTGACATAAAGAGTCGCTGACAGATAATAAAAAGTGAGCACTGATTGGCAACTGCACAAGCCTGTCTCTAGGGGAACAAACTGTATTTGCAGAGAACTTCTATTAATTCTCAATTAAAACATGCAATTTAAAGGGATGATTACATAGCCTAATGATAAAATGGTGCTTGAATCATATTACACATAATACATTTATGATTCCTTCATGGAAAGTCAGGGTGTCACTTTCTTAATGACACCATCAGGCCCCAATTCATAATTTAGGAGTTGAGTCAAAGTTGTCTCCAGGAAAGGTCAACCAGGCTGTTCTGGACTAAGCAGACCTTGCAAGCTTCATGATTAGAATTTTCAATCCAAAATAAAACTCCTGAGGTCAATCCACCAGGCTTTCCATTATCTGCTGAAACCACCATCTATGCATCTCTTCATTCACTGGCTCTCCATTCATTCAACACATTCAATCAATGCTTATGTGAGAAGTCCCATTCTGGATGAAGATGTTTTTGATTTGAAAAGTGCTTTTGAGCTTTCAAAAAATTGAGATGTGCTCCTATGCACCCAGAAGCATGGTGCATCCATCTATCATATAGCATTATGGAAGAGCAAATAGCTAAGTTCCAGGGAGCTCAGCTCCTATTCTCCTATTTGCTGAACAAATGATTGATTTCAAACTCTTCTTTACGTTTTGGTGAAATTGAAACAATTTTCATCACTGAAAAGCACAATACAAGCACAATACAGTGACTATATAATTCTCTTTCCTTTAGGAGTATAAAAAGGGTGAAAAGGGGATCAATTTATGTATTGCTTTTATTTTTTTGACTGAACAGCAGACATTTATTATCTCACAGTTCTGATGGCTAAAAGCTGGCAATTAAAGTGCAACAAGTCTATATGTTCCCCTGAAGTTTCTAAGGAAGAATATGTTTAATGCCTTCTTTAAACTTCTGCTGCTAACAATTCTTGGTGCCCTTGTCCTGGAGATGTCCAACTCCAATCTCTACCTCCATTGTCAAATGATGTTTCTCTTGTGTGTCTGTAATTATCTATTTTCTTTTGATTTTTATTTTATCTTTTAAAAAGATATTGAGGCTTTAACATTTGTTTCAGATGCACATCATTATAGATCAACAGGTATTACAGTTAACAGTACTATATTGTCAGCAACTTAATATGACATTAATATGTCACTAGAAGTCCAATTTTATTATTTACCATGCAATTTACTCTTTCTACGCTCTTTACCCGTCCTCCTTCCTCTTTTCGCTGTGGAAAAACTACTTTTGTCTTATAGTATGAAAGTTTATTTTACCTTCTTAAGTTCTTTTATAAATATTTTCTTTTATTTTTATATAAATAATATATATATATATATAATTTCACATCATTGTAATCCCCAGGGGACACCCACCTCCTCCCCTCCCTGGCCTCTCCAGTTGGCCTGCTCTCCTCATTGTGTACTTTGTTTTGGTAGTCCATATATTAGTGAAACTATTTGGTTTCTGTTGTTTTTTTTTTCCTGACTTTTTTCTGCTAATACGATTTCTTCTAAGTAAATTCATGTTACCAAAAAAAAAAATCATCAAATTTGTCATTTTTAATTGATGAGTAATATTCCATTACTCATCATCATTCCAAATATATGCCATATATTTTCATCCATTCATCTGTTTTGGGACATTTGGATTATTTCCATGTCCTTGCAATTATAAATAGTGCTGCAATAAACATCCAAGAACAGGTGTCCTTTTGTACCCACCCACATTGAGGTCTCCTTTGGGTAGATTCACAGAAGAGCTATTGTTTGGTTGAATGGCAGTTCCATTTTCATTAGTCAGAGGGTCCTTCGTACTACCTTCCATAGTGGCTGGACTAGTTTGCATTCTCTCCAGCAGTTAAGAGTGTTCCTTTCTATCCACATCCCCACCAGTACTTGTTGTTGCCTGTTTTTTTTTTTTTTTTTTTTTTTTGAAATGTGCCATTCTTTTTGGTGTAAGGTGGTATCTCATTGTGGTTTCGATTTGGATTTCTCTGATAGCTAGTGAGGTTGAGCAGTTTCTCATGTGCCAGTTGGCCATTTGTATTTCCTCTTTGGAGAAGCATCTTTTTAGTTCCTCACCCCATTGTCTAGGTTTCTTGTTTTATCTTTAATCATTTTGAGTTGGTTTTTTGTACGTGTTAGGAAGGTGTCTTGGTTCATTTTGTGTGTGTGTGTGTGTATGTTTTGATCCAGTTTTCCCAACACCATTTATTGAAGAGGCTGTCTTTGTTCCATTGTAAATTTTTCACTCCTTTGTCAAAGATTAGATGAATATATATATGTGTGAGGTTTTATATTAGGGCACTCATTCTGATCCATTGGTTGGATTGTCTGTTCTTGTACCAGTACTATGTTTTGATTATTTTTTTTACATTTTTTCTTTATTTATGTATAAATTTCACAACTTTGTAAACTCAAGGGTTTGCCCCCCCCTCCCCTCCCTTCCCCCCCTTTCCCTCCTGTTCATAGTTGTGCGCTTCATTTTGGTGCTTAGATTGTTTTGACTTTCCTCAAGGCTTTTTTTTTAATTTTTTTTCACTATATCCCATACATTAGTGAAACCATTTGGTTTCTGCCTTTTTCCTTATGGCTTGTTTCAGCTAATAAGATTTCTTCTAAATGCATCCATGTTGTTATGAAGTCGTCAAATTTGTCAGTTTTAATTGATGAGTAATATTCCATCATGTATATATACCACATTTTTTTTCATCCAGTCCTCTGTTTTGGGGCATTTAGGTTGTTTCCATGACCTTGCAATTATAAATTGTGCTACAGTAAACATCCAGGAACAGGTGTCCTTTTGTACCCACATTGAGGTCTCTTTTGGGTAGATTCCCAGAAGAGGAATTGCTGGGTCAAATGGTAGTTCCATTTTCATTAGCTTGAGGGTCCTCCACACCCCTTTCTATAGTGGTTGAACTAGTTTACATTGCCACCAGCAGTGTACTAGTGTTCCTTTCTCTCCACATCCTCGCCAGCAATTTGTGTTGCCTGTTCTTTGGATATGGGCCATTCTTACTGGTGTAAAGTGGTATTTTTTCCCATTC
>PVHY01017750.1:0-30649 GCA_004024945.1 Uropsilus gracilis
GATCAAGATAGTTAACAAATGTTAGTGAAGTGGGAAAGCCCCGGGGTAAAAAAAATAAATAAATAAAATAAAACAACAACAACAAAAAACTACACACACATTTACCACATATCGGAAGAGAACAACAGGCCAAACAACCAACAACTAAACATCAACTTAACCAAACAACAATTTGCAGAAAAATGGGAGGAGTGACTGAAGGGGGGATACAGAGGGGGGATTTGGAGGGAGGAGGAGGGATCAATTAATTCATAATTGTGACAAATCAATAAAATGAATTAAAAAAAAAACATAAGGGTTACTCTCATGGTGGGTGGCCAGTGTTTGCTAGAGTTGAATATCTTGTCTGAGTCAATTTCCCTCCACAGATCAAAACATCATGACTTGCTCAGTAGCTCAGCATGCTTTGTGATCCTCAGTTTCTAGTTTTGTTTCCTCCCTCATCTCCCCAGCACTGCTACATCAATGTATTTGATCCTGCATGAGCAGAGATTTGGGCCCCTTTATATGTATTATAGAAATGTCCTAAATGTAAGATGAGAAATTATCTAAGGGGAGAAAATTATGATTACAGATGTTTTCAGTAATAGATGTTTGAAAACTGGGATGTTTATCAAATGTTGCCATATTCCTAATTAGATATGTTCATGGATTTATATAAAAGCTTCTACTGGTAACTAAGATCATCAGTCTTCCCATAGAACATGATAATCATAATTCTGCTACATTTTCAAAAAATAATAGAAAAGTCATTTTTTAAAGATGAAGGAAAGACTAATAAAACTAACAAAATGTTGAAAGTAATGTATAAACAAAGGGATACAGTTTATCTCTCCAGTGTGGTAGAGGGAGTGTATCTGTATCTGAGACCAAGAAGTTTAAAGCACAGATTTCCTACTTGATAGCTTTGTATAGTGAAGTGAGTCACTCAGTTACCTGGAATTACTTTTGTAAACTAGTTTATGTAATAGATAACAACTATTTAAAAATTTAGATAATAAAGTTTCAAAATTTCAAAAATTTAGATAATAAAGTTTTAAAACTGGGTTGAATATAATTTAGATATGTTGATAAACTTGGTTTGCTGATTTTTCTTTGAATAATTTTGCCTCTGTTCTTCAGTGATATAGGCATGAAATTTTCTGTTCTTGTGCTTCCTTGTCTGATTTTTGTATTAGTGTTATACTGTCTACTTAAAAGAGTTAGAAAGTATGCTCTTCTTCCCAATATTTTGGAAGAGTCTGAGAAGAATAGGTATTACTTATTCTTTGAATTCTTGGTAAATTCAACAGTGAATTTATGTGTTCCTGGACTTTAGTTTTGGGGAGGTTTTGATTACTATATCAATTTTCCTACGTGTCACATGTTCATATTTTCTGCTTCACATTTTTTGGGAAGTTGTATGGTTCAAAGAATTTATTCAGTTTTCAAGGTTGTGCTGTTTTGTGACATAAGATGTCTATACTTGTCTTTCATGATCTTGTGTATTTCTGTGGTATCTATTATATTCTCTCTTTCCTTATGATTTTATTTGAAATTTTTAATGACAAAGGTTTTCAATTTTATTGACTTTTTTATGAACCTAACTCTCATTTTATTGATATTTTGCTTTTAATGTATTTTGTATATGTTTTTGTTTTGTTTTCTACTTAATTTATTTCCCCTCTTCTGTTATTTTCACTATTGATTTTTGGACATTATTCTTTTTCTAGTGTCTTTAGATGTAATGTTAACTACATATTGATTTTTGAATTTACTGTTACTATAATTTATAATCATATCATTTCACTGTTTTAAAAAAACTTTGTGAGACTTGAAAAAGTGCTATTATAGATTTTAAAGACACTATATTTGTTTAAACAACTAATTAGATTGGTATCTCTGAGCTGGGGAGAAGTAAAACTGAATTTGAACTCAAACCACTTGAATATAGTGGAGCATCTCCCTGAGCATTGCTATTATCAAGTCCAAGTAGTTAAGAGAAGAAATAAGATGTGCTTTGCAATCTAGTCACATCCAGTTTTAATACTGGTGAATTTTTTTTCTCTGACATTTACTTTAAAGACAGAAAATCAGTGGCATTTGATATGAAGGGCAATAATTGTTCTTTATGCTAATCATAATGCTTATTTAATGATGACATAATGGAAACCAACTAGCACAAGGTAAACAACTGTTATTGCAAGGGATCCGGGGTCTATTTGTGTATATTAAATGAGGCTTCACCTCTATGGACTACATGTGGTTACCAATAAGAATAAATCTTGACATAAGCTGATGAAATGATTTTTTTCCCTATGTGCTCTATCTACCTCTAATGTGAAATATTTTTGTGTCATTAGCTAGACTTTACATGATGACTTTTATTTGCATTTCTACTACCAGTATACTTTCTGCACATCTGTTAAGCCTTTGGGGAAAAAGCAAAAACAAAAACCTAAGAAAATCAAACACTCAATCCTGAAGGCCCAGTGGCATGGAAAGAAAAATAGGATTTGCTTCCTTGCACACCAAAGACTCTGCTTATCGGAAAGAAGTTCCAGATAGCTGACTGGAGATGACTCATAAACTCTGACTATCCCCAAAGGGGGAAAATGTACTTTATCAAAATGACAACTTGATAAGCCATGTGCATTTCTGCACTATGAATGGTATGCCATGACACTTCAGTTTCCTAATCAAAATCTTTGGTTTATTGCCCTTTACTTTTCAAATTCTGGTTCTATTTACTACCCCAGGTTATCTACTCTGAGACAGTTGCTAAAGATAACAAAAGATCATTTTATCATGCAATGACTGAAAATTTCTGTAAATTTTGGACAGGATAGAATATGAAAGATAAATTATGATTCTCCTATTTTACAGTGTGGGTAGCAGAATGTTGGGGGGAGTGTAAAAATTTAGGCTCTGGATCTAGATTCTTTTCTGTTCACTAGCTTTGAGTCCTTGGACAACTTAATCTATTTTTTCCTTAGTTTTCTAATGTCTAAAACTGATAAGAGACAATCAATCGGGGCTTTTTAAAATTAATAGTCACATATTTTAAATGTTTAGAATAGTTTTGATATTAAGAAAGTCACCAGTAAATGTTAGCTTTTGTTTTATTCCATGAGAATGCTGGGACCTTATGGTATGTAATTAAGTTATGTACGTATTTAACTTTAGTCATAATGCTATTGTATATGTAATAGACTACATAATGTAGTAGTAGTGTATAATATAGTGTAAATATAAATTGGATATGCACTGGAAAGCCAAAGAAATTATGTGCTTGCTATATATGATACTCATTTTACTGCAGTGTTCTGAAAACAACCTCACAATATTTCCAAGGTGTGCTTTTATACATTGGACAAAATAGTTAAAAAGAACCATTTTGTTGCTTTGGGAATTAGCAAAGGCACATACAAAATAAGAGATGTATTTTATTCCCATGAGAAATTATTGAATTTCAGATAAAAATATGGGAATCTTTAGCATTCTTTCCTGGAGTTATGCTCATCTCCTCACTCTCTTAATTAAGTGGTTTTAGTGATTCTACCAGAGAGGAACTGTGAGAATTGATGCTGAAGAGGGATCAGTTACTTTGAAGTGGAAGCAAAATTCCCTACTGAAGAGGGATCAGCTACTTTGAAATAGGAGGAAAATTCCCTACACCAGAGAAAAGCAAAGACTTGACAATGACCTAGATTGAAAATTCAGTTTCAGTTGGGATAAGCAACAATATCAAAGGGTAACCAGGAATTTAATAGAAAGATCTAGAGGATGAGATAACTTTTCAACTTTGATAAACTAAGTATGCCTGGATATGAACAGAGGCTATACACATTTGCATGAAATACTGGATTTAGTTCAAGTTTCTACCTGTTACTTGTCAATAGAAGGAAGATGCACACAATGCAAAGGACAGGAGTGCAAAAAATTTTTTTAAAAAAAGAAAAAGAAATGGAAGCAGATTGAAAACCATCTAACGTTGGTATGTGTCACCCAAATAACATAGACTCATTAACCAGAACTGTACTGCACAATTTAGAAAGTAAGGACCTTTTAAATTTCCCTCATAACTCCTTACATGCCTCACCTTAGTCCTAGACTTGCAATGAAGACTATAGGTCACTCCTAGGAAGCCAGGTTTAAATTAAAAACAACACAGTGAGCAGAAATAACAGTTAATACACTCAGTGAAAAAGGATAGATTTCATTTTTATAGCCAAGATTGACTAATAAACAAAAGCAATATCAATTGCTTTTGGAGGAAATAGGATTAAAAACAGTGTTACTACAACATATCCAGATTGTCTCTTATAAAGCAAGTCTGCTAACAATGTTTAAGAACTGTAGTTCATATAGACATGTACTTTTATTCATCTCTATTTATGAATAGCACGTTGCTGGATATAAAATTTGTGTTTGACTTTCCAATCTTCCCATTGCCTTCTGACTCTTCAGTATATCAAATTAGAAGTTTACTATTAATTATGATGATTTTCTCCTGTAATTAAAATTTTTTTCTTATGTTTTTCTTCATACTTAAAAAGGTCATGAAGGTCTTATCCTATGTTCTACAGAGTTTGTACGTTTAGTAAGGTTTTAAGTATCCATATTGAGTTTTTTTTTCTTTTAATCTAAAAGTATTCAGTCATCTCAAGCCAAATTGTTGAAATACATTTTTTTTCTCCATTAATCAAACTGGACACATTTGATAATAAGCAGTTGTCTCTATAAGTGTGGGGCTATTTCTCAATTACATGTGTATTTGATAAAAATGTGTATTCTGATATCATTGGGTTGTTCTATAAGCACAGGGAAAATGCCAAGTACTATATTTTGTTGATTCTCTAGTCTTCTATGTCTTTTTATATCCATTTCTAAATTAATTGAAAATACAATTCTGTATTCTTTCCTGTGTTGTTTCTCACATAAAAGAGGTAGTATTTCTCATCTATAACTGTGACTGATTTTAATATTTTCTGTCTACATTTATTTTTCAGGGAGAACTTAGATTTTTCAAAAATACTCATCAGTATGTCTTAGCATTTCCATGAACATAAGGGTAGAGGCTAGAAATAACAAAGAAATGATAAATTTGCTTGCAATTTGAATCTTAGGAAGCTTTTCTTTCTCAAATGATGCTAGTATAAAAACAGAAAAGTGGTTTCTGCTGACTGGCATTGTTTAATATAGTATACTCTCTCATGGATTTACAGTCATTCAAAGGTCATTTCTTGTAAGAGTCAAGAAGCATCAAAGTCCTTTCTTTTGATTTTGATGCAATTGACACTATGTAAGTGGTAAATGCACTTGGAGCTGTTTAGGGTGTGTGACTATAAATTTTAATATACATAGGTTTATGTTTACATATGTTTGTTTCTGTGGTAAATATAACTGCCCATATGTCTTTTAAAATGAAATTCTAAGAACTACAAAGTGAATGATTCACTGTTACTATATCAGTTAACTAAATCATAAAACATTTTTCAAAAAAAGTTTTTTTGTGAAATTTATTAGGACCATTCTTTTAATCTCTGTAAATGATGCAAATTGCTTTTGCCTGTAACTCCAAAACTGACCATCTAGAAACTTTCTGGTTTCAATTTTCCCTTCATATTATGTTTCTTTTACTTCTAATTTAAACAAAAGCTCACTTCTAGTCCTGGCAAGATTTATTTATCTTTATTTTATGTTGACCTACTTTAGAGAAAAAGGACTTTTTCATTAAATTCATATATCACTACAACAAATTCTTCTCTCTGGCAAAATTGGTCATGATAATTCTCAGGTAAAGTGATGTTAAAGAAGCCAGTAGACATAAAATACACTGATCTAATAAAAAGAAATAGAATAGTGAACTTTCAGAAGATGATCTTTAAAAATATTTACATACTAGGATGAAAACATAAATATCTTGTTTAAGCATGCATACTTCTTGTTGAGGGTTGCTCTGTCTATCTGCTTTATAAGATTTTATAATCATATTCCTTTAGAAATTAAGTAAAAAGTTGGACAGATTTAAGAGAGACCTATCTAACTTTGAATTTTTTCCAAGTCATTAGTATATAATATAAAAATCTAGAATAATAACTACTATCTTTTAGATTGTTGTTAATGGGTGCATAGATCATATAAGTTATTAACTACAATGTGTTAGAAAGCTATTACTTGCCTTTGGGTCAATTGGTGCTCAATTTTTTAGAATTTCCATTTTTAATCTTCACAACAAGCTTTTTATGTGAGTACTATTATGGTGTCCATTTTATAACAAGACTATTTGAGATTTCCAAATTATAGTCATTTATTTAAGATTTCATAGTACGTGAATGTTAGCAATGGGACTTATTTGATACCTGAGTCTGTTCTTATCAGTCAGCAAATGGTGGGTATGTTTTTCCATTATGGTAACTTTCACAATGTGTTTTAAGATTTTAATCATCTACAATAAATTATTTCACTAGCACTCATGTAAATTGTGTCATCTGTAAATACATCTTACTACATTTTAGTAACAGTTCACTTACATCTTAATTATGTGCAGAGATTGAAACCACATATAAAACTTTTGTTTTGGAAATTACCTTTGAAATTATTTTTAAATTTGAAAGATCTCTTCTTAAATCTACTTGATACTGAATAAAATGACTGGAATTCCTTTAGTCAAAGTAGGTTCATAGTTAATAATATAAAGCATGCACTTTTCATTATAAAACATTACATCTTAAAACACAAATTCTTTCATTACTTGGGAAACAGCTGAAGTAGACAATTGAAGAGTGGTTTTCTGGCAAGGTTTGAAACAACAAAAGAAGGTGAAGGAGTGCATCCCCACAGCAATTGCTTTTCTATATGTAAAGCATATCAGCTTTGATAAACTAAATACTGACAGATCAATCACTTAGTAATTCCTCAATTTAGTTTTTTTAATTTTTGCTTTATTTATGTAGCATTGATTTACAACATTGTGTTTTTAAGGTATAGACCCTCCCCTTTCAAGTGTTGTGACCACAGCACACCCATCACCAAAACCCCTTTAATCCATTACTGTAAGCCATTGTGCTCCCTCCCCACTTTCTTCTCATTCTTCATTTTTGCTTTTTCTTTATAGTGCTTTCACATTTCATTCTCAGTTTTATCAGGGTTGGTGGTCATTACTTGTGATCCTGTTCTTTCTCAGAGGTGTGTTCCACAAAGCTTGCCCTAACTTCTTGCTTAGTCAATAAATTGTATGCACTTAAATTCTTTTTTTTCCCATATCTTACCCCTATTGCCAGCTGTTTCAAGCACTGAGTTCCTGTTGAATTTTTATCAAAACAAATTGAATTTTTATTAATTTAATTTTCTTCTGAGGTAGCTCTTATGATAAACAATTTTCTTTCTTTCTGATAGTCTTGTTACTGTCTGAGCATTGTGATTATAGTACAGTCCCCTCAAATAATCGTGATATTACAGAATTTCTCAAATAATTCTGAAATTAAATATTTCTCTTAATTTCACTCTGATAGTCTTTCCAGTAAAGTGTTTTATCATAATATATATCTGTCCATAGATACAGATAAAAATGTGTGTTGAAATTCCCATTCAAGAAACTAGTATATTGACTGGTAATAAATTGTACAAAAATAATCAAAGATAGTTGAAATATACAGAACAAATCAACTTATTTCCTGAGTTGAAACTATCTTGTATTTTCTCAATTTGGAAATATTTTCAGTTTCTATATGGTTACTGATGACAGTGACTATTCAATTATGTTTATATCTGTGGATAGTAAGTATGCATATAAAAATTAAAAATTTTTAGGTAATCTAGCTTACCTAATCAGGCTCCATACAGCCTGAAAGGCACTGCATATTTTTTGTATTTTTGTCCTATTAAAGTCATATTGACAACTGTTGATAAATATGAAACTGAGAAAATTCTGAAATTATTACCAAACATTAAGATAGGCAAAGATTTCCTTTTTTTTTCCCTGATTTGTATTCTTCCTATGGCATAATGAAAAACTTTTTTCTTCTTATTTCTTTCTCTTTCTCTTTGCAAATGCTAAAAGACTGGGATTTTAACTATAAACTTTCAGAAGTCTACAATAATGTTGACTTTACAGATGAATATGAAAGAAGCAGTTGCAATAAATCAGTGAATCTTCTGAAAGCCCCCCTTTTTATTAGAAACTACATTCTATTCTAATGATGTCATATTTAATACTTTTTTTGTTTAGTGAAAATATTGTGAACAAAGTCAAACTATGTTCCAGATATCAGGAAATAGTTTCTAAAATAAGAACAAAAATAGTAGTGAAACAACAATAGTATGTGCATGCTATCACTAATAAACTCCTGTATCTGAAGTATTTTGTTTACATACAAAAACACATACATATACATGCATATACCCTGTAGGTGATCATATTCTAGCAGTTAAGAGATTCTTTATTAATAGACACACAAATCACCTAAGACTCTTGGGGAAGATTAATTCATTTAATGTCAGAAATAGATGATAAGAAACTGATTCTAGAAATGGTAAAACTGTAGCTTAGTCAAGCTTACCTCTTGCAGAAAAACTGAAAATCTCAGCAAGACATATGCAACAGCTTTTTGATGCTACTAAGATGTGAATATAAGCTAGGAGAAAACAGAAGGAAATAGCTTGTGAAAAAGTAAACCTCAATCTTCCAATCCTGCTAGGGCAGCAAAAAGTTGCAGTTTATTTTCCTGAGGTTGGAAAGTGATGGATTTGGAAGGGCAACTAAGCCGAGGAAGGAGTGAAAGAAGAATTAACATCAAATACTTTTAAATTCTACCACAGACACTGGGTAACTGCTAAACTGTGCATGAATAAATGATGCTATAAGGCAGTGAAAATGTAGCTGATAGAAATTAAAGCTAAAAAGAAACTTCTCCAAAGAGGAAATACAAATGGCCAATAGGCACATGAAAAATTGCTCAACATCACTAGCAATAAGGGAAATGCAAATCAAAACCACAATGAGATACCACTTTACATCAGTAAGAATGGCCCACATCCACAAAATGGGCAACAACAAGTGCTGGTGAGGATGTGGAGAGGAGACACTCTTACACTGCTGGTGGGAATGTAAACTCGTTCAACCTCTGTTGAAAGATGTATGGAGGGTTCTCAAATTAATGAAAACGGAACTACCATATGACCCAGCAATTACTCTCTTGAGAATCTACCGAAAGGAGTCTTCAATGTGGGTACAAAGGGACACCTGTACGTGGATGTTTATTGCAGCACTATTTATAATTGCAAGGACATGGAAGCAACCAAAGTGTCCAAAAAACAGATGACTGGATGAAAAAAATATGGTCTATATACACAATGGAATATCACTCCTCAATTAAAAATGAAAAATTGGATGATTTTATGATAATATGGATGGACTTAGAAGAATTCATATTAGCAGAAACAAATCAAAAAGAAAAACACAGAAACCAAATGGTTTCGCTACTATATGGGACATGGGAAAGATAAACCAAAAGCCATGAAGAAAAGTCAAAATAAGCCAACATCCAAATTGAAGTACAAAACTTGGGGGTGGGTGGGTGGGACAGGGTAGAAACAGTCAGGGAAGGGGGGGTAAACCCCAGAGATAACAGAGATGTGAAATTTATATATAAATAAGTTATTTTGATTTAAAAAAAGAAATTAAAGCAGCTGAGCAGAAGTTTCAGTGACAAATCACTTCAGAGAAGGCATAAATTAGAATATGGATACAAGCAAAAAAGATGCCAGTGAAAATAAGTTCTAAGAATTTAATACAATCTAGAGTGTATAAACCCTTTATTGATGAAACCTAGAATGCAATTTGCAATCATTGGACAATGAAAAATACAGAACTATGTCACCTATATTAAAAAAAATAAACATTGAATAGAAAACAATTGAGACAACCAGTTGAGAACTTAAGTTGAGAATTTCAACAATAAATGAGAACTTTAGAATGTCTTACATAAAGACATTCAAATATATGTTTGTATATGTCATATGTATATTAAATGATAAATGAGATAATGATAATACTTAGGTAGATTGTGGACATTGACAAGGTTATATAAATACACTGTCATTTGGATACAAACATAAATTTGTCAGCAGTAGACCTCTTGCCTGCTGATTCTCTTAGAAGGCTCTTTGAATAAATCCACAATTTCTGTTCCTTCCCTCAAAAACCACTATTGATATGTTGGTGGTAGTTACTGAGAAAGTGTGCCAAAATGTGCAGAAACAGACATGAATGTTTTTGTTAAAAAACACAAACTGTTAACTTTGCATAATTTTAGATGTTGACATTAGGAAGTTAACTCTAGGATATTCTTCTGTCTAATTTCAAAGATTTGTCTTATAGTGTTTGCTTTATTGAAAATATCTGAAACATGGCAGTGGCCATTAAAAGAGAGTGGGAGCAGCAACAGTCAGTGCTTAGAGACAGGGTAGAAGTCTTAAGTCTTAGTAATATTGGTTAGGCAGTTATATGTCTTTTAAATATATATTACTTTTATTACAGACCAATAGGCAAAAAAAATTGAAATTGCTTGAAGTATGCTAAAAAATGAGAAATATGTAGTCATAAGCATTTTCTTGTAAATATCTCTTAACTATTCAAGTCATCACGTTTCTTCAGCTTCTATTTTGATAACATGTGACAATTTTTTTCTAAGGAGATTAACACTGCAAGTACTAATTACTAAGTATTTAAAAAATATTTTTATTTTTCTTTCTGATGTTTTAATATACATTCTCTCTTATTTACAGAGTAAGGTACTAAAAGCTCTTACTGCAATTGCCAATTTGTCTTTCTCCTTGTAATTTATTTCAGTTTTGAGTTTATGTACTTTTATGACATTGATGTTCTCTTAAGATTAATAACTTCTCTGTCATGTAATGACCTTTTATCTGGTATTCTGCTTTGTTCTGAATTATGCTTCATCAAATGTTGATAAGACATTTTCTACCTTCTTTTACTTTTGGCATATCTTTTTTCCTAAACATTTCACCTTTAAAATATTGTGTCTCCCCATAAAATCTTTCTCTTACACACAATGCATTTTTGAGTCTAGCCAATCTAAGAAACTTTCAATTTTAACTGGGATATTTAGGCCTTTTACAGCTAATATGAATTATGATACTGTTATGTTTAAGTTAATCTTGTTTTTTTCTCTATGGCATATGTGTTGTTTTCTTTGTTTTTCTTCTTTTATATAGTTGAATATCTTTTTAGTATATCTAGTCTACCTCTGTTCTGTTGTTGTTGACTTATTAGGACAATCCTTTATTTCATTATTTTAGAAATCATTCTGAAATTGGGTGTCAAAACCAACAAAACGGGATACTTAACCAAAGAGGAGCAGCTGGCCCTTTAAAGCCAGTCATACACCAGGTTTGTCCCAGCCCACACATGCGCATGCAGTTGCAAGACCACATAAACCTTAAGAGGGAGGCAAAAACAAATCTACTTATTAAAAGACAAATTAGACAAGAGTCACTGAAGGGTTAAGGAACTACTTTAGTTATCTTACCCACCAGTTCAATCTCTAATCCAAAAGTCTACACATGGCCTTCAGTCATGTATGTCCTTAAAATGGTAGCTTTCCCACCTTAATCCAGATGAAGGAGCCAAGATGGCACTGCCATGCCTTCTTCAAAGACACAGCTCCACTTACTTCAAGCCAGAAGAACCAAGACGGTGTCATCTCAAGTTGGTGTCATCGATCCTTCTCTAAAATTCAATGAGGAAAACCAGGATGACATCGTCAAAAAGCACGGCTCCAACATTCATTCAGCTTCAACTCTAAAGTGACCCAGAATTAGCAAAACTCACTCCATACAGTCCCACAACAAGCACTTAAAACATCTCACGATGAAAAAAACAGCATAGCAAATTGTTTTCAGTTCTCCAGACTTCCAAGCATCACATTTTCAAAGTTAAACCAAGTTCTCAAGTACTAAATTTTCAAGTCAGCCTAGACAAGCTACAAGTTTCTCCAACATGTTGTAGCACATGGCTGAGGAAGCCCTGAGGCCTTCTAGCCTCCCTGCTCCTTTGCTTTCTACACCTTCATTCTGCCCTGCCTTCTCTCTCTCTCCTCCTTAAATCCCCTAATACTAATCCTATCATGAAAAGTCACAGCCTCCCTTCTCCAAGTCTCCACCCACCAATGAACAATAGCTGCTATTTTAATGCAGCACCACCAACACTGAGGGCCACAGCCCCCCAATTTCATCATAGCCCCCCTAACAATTTTGATGTTTATAGCTAATATTTGATTATATCTTCAAATGATAGTATATCTTTTCATGAATGGTAAAAAGATTTAATGATATGCTTTCATTTTTCTTCTCTATTCCTTGTACTATTTTTGCATTGTTACTATGCTGGTTAACATTTATTTCAATTTTAAATAATTTAATATTTCCTTTTTCAATTAATTCTTATTTACTCTTGTAGTTATTGTATTCAGTGATTTTGATTCATTTTTTATATTCATGTTTTAATTTGGTATAATTGTGCTCATATCTGAAGATTATTCTTTAATGTTACTTATAATAGCAATTAATTTCTTCTATATTCTTTCAATGCTTGATGTCCTTTGAAACATATTTCAGAAAGATTTAATCATTATATGAAATTATAAGTCAACAGAAATTTACTCTGCTATTTTCTCATGGTGATTAAGAAATCTATCATTTTCTCTTGTCTTAATTTTTAAAGTTTAAGAAATTATCAAATATTTAAAATTTTATTACTTTTTTTTTTTTTTTTTTTTTGAGATTAGGTCTCACTATTTTTGCTGGTGGAACCGCAGGCTCTCGTTGCCCAGGGTACCACAGACTCAAGCAATTCCCGGCCTCAGCTTCCCAGGTAGCTGGGATTACAGGCACACGCCACCATGCCCAGCTATTGTTTTGGAACTAGGTCTTGATACAGGCCCCAGACAGGACTCAAACCATGATCCCTAGCCCCGGCCGCTTCATAGGCTGAAGCTTACAGGCACAAGCTACTGTGCCCAGCCAATTTTATTACTTTTTTGATCAGCTTCTTGGCACTCTGTTTCTTATGCTTGAGTATCATTAAGTTTTTGGAAAATTTAGAGTCACAATTTTTTTCAAGTAATTTCCTTCCCTTCCATTTTCGTTGAAAGCTTCAGTCACATGTACTGGGCATCTTGAAGTTGTCTCAGAGTTTACTGATTCACTTTCACTTCTTTCAATTCTGTTTCTTCATTAGATTTTGAACAGTTTCTACTACTATGTCCTCAAATTCATTAATCTTTTGTTCTACAATGTCTAACCTGCCAGTATCCAAATATATATATATATATTTTTTTAATTTCATATGCTATATTTTCTTTTTTATTTCTAGGAGTTTAATTTGAATCATTTAAAAACTCTTTCCTGTTTCTCTAACGTTCTATATGGGAATCTTCTAACAACTTATAATTATTCTTTTCTGATAATTCTGATATCAGTTTCAATTGCTCATTGGGTTTTAATTGACTTCCCTTGCCTTCATTATGTGTTTCCCATTTCCTTTGTAGTCTGAAAATCAACCAGATGCCAGATAATATATATATATATATATATATAAAACTTTGTTGATATTTTTGCTTTCCTATAAATTTGCTTGAATTGATATCTTAGAAATGACTTCAGTTGTTTGTAACACTGCACCTCAGGTGTGTTTGCTCTAAGGCTGCTTTATCCCCCATTATGATCCAAGTCACATAAAATAAATTATTTTTTTAATTTCTATGGAATTTACTGACTCTACTTTTACCCACCCACAATAAAATTCACTTTCATTTTGAGTTTGATAAAGCTGAATAATCCCTATTAATTTCATATTGAACTCTTCAAAAAATCTAGAATATGTTATTTAACATTTTGTCACTACAGTCACTATAGTCAATTCATATGTTCTATTCTGCACAGGCTATCTTTGTTTATAATCTTTCTATTGCTGCTACTTTTTTATGCATTTCCATGGCATCTCCATTGGCTTATTTAGTATTAGGGATAAAGTCTCTGTCTCACATGTCTTAAGTGTATAAAGTTTTACATAGTAATTATTTGTGAATGCTAAGCTGAGTACTAGCAAAGTGAGTTAAGTTAAGGCAAGGAAGAATTCACCAGATTTATAGCAGGAACTTTTCCAAATGCAAATATGGTCCTAAATAAAAAAGTGAAGATGTGCTCAAAAACTGAGATAAATTTGACTTTGCATTGAATCACTAAATGCCTGACTAATAGACTTGTATTTCTCTTTTCTTTGTATTTCATTGTACTAATAATTTTGGGGGTGCCATTGATTTATAACACTGTGCATGTGCATGATTTATGGAAGTAGGTTCACATTTATTCAGATGTATTTTAGCATACTCTATTTTCAAAGCACATAATCCTCCTCTGTAGACTATCAGGTTTCCTGCCCTTTTGTTCTCCACTCCCAACCCTCTGGTAGCCTCACTTGGCAGTCATATTTCTAGGATTTCTTCACTTTGATTTTATCTATTTCCTTTCTTCTTTGTATTTCACCTATGTGTGAAATTATCCACTACATATCTTCTTCTGATTTATTTCACCTAGCATGATCCCTCTCAGTCCACCCTTGCTGAACTGAAAATGACGAGAGTTCAACTCTTTATATTGCTAAGTAAATATTCCCTTGTTTATGTGTACCGCTTCTCCATTCATCTGTCATTGGGCACTTAAGTTGTTTCTGTAACTTCACTCCTGCAAATAGTTCTGCAGTGGACATCAAATTAGTGTTTTTGCATTCTTGGATAAATATTTAAAAACACTTTTCTTGATTTATAAACATTGAATTGGATATTAAAATCCATATACAGTGAATTGTATATTAAAAAAGTGCATTGATTTTTCACTACAGAGAAAATGAGAAGAAAGACAGCATTTATAATAAAAAAAGGCATGTTCTTGGCATTCAAAATTTTCCATTAACATCCTTATGATTGTTGGAGGTATAGAATATACTCAGTCTATTTTGGAATTGTTTCTCAGGACATAAAGGAGTAGATTTTCAGGTCATATGGAATGTCTTTAGTGATCATCAATTTTGCTCATTTTTTTGAAATATCACACAAAGGACCTGACATGGAAATGTGTGGAAAGAAACTAACTTTACCCTAAAATGACTCTGACCACACACCTTGTCATGTGCTGTTCCTGGTTGCCAGTTGGCAAGACTGCTCTGAAGGAGAGGAAATCTGTACATATTGGAATGTTTTACATTTTTTAACATTCACCAGCCAATTGAAATACCATTTACTTTGAGAGGGAAGAGAGTTATGTTTTCACAGAGAGTTTAGAAGTCAAGAGGAGAAAGTAAAAGAACATCGTAATGATATAAGATCTTCTTCCTAATAAGATGTGGTAGTCGTTCAATAATTATATATATATATATATATATATATATATATACTTATATTCAGACTCCTCTTTCATGCTTCCATTCTGTAGAAAGTGCTTTCTAAATGCCTAATTAAACAGGTACTTCCTGGTCTATAGGTAGAAAAATCTCTTACTATGACATATATTAATCCATATTAACTAAAAAATGTATTCAGTACAAATATGAAATGATTTCTAAATAATACAAGTGGCAGATGTGGAAGAAGACACAATGCAGGCAATGTGATGTTGCTACAAAACTGTGGTTTAGAATTGAAAAATTTCTTCGGATCAAATTAAATACCTGGCAGTCTATTTTCCTCCTGAAATGTGGGTAGAAGGCCTAAAGAAAAATTCTTGGTGCTGATTCCTTACAGAAACACTCCCCTTCCCCTGTCCCTGGAAAAATAACAGTCATGCCTTTACAGAGGGAAGTGTGCATCCATGAAGCAACCGCTGTTGTGCAGAACCTTAAAGGCTTTTGAAATTTCTACCAGAAAGATAATTTAGTTTAGGTTTTCTCTTTCAATAAAAGTGCACGGGGCATAACAACAACACATTTCTACTCCCTTTTTAAGCAGAATAGATTGGAGGAAAAATGCTTCATTCTAAAACCTTCTGACCCCACCCCCCAGAATTATTTATAAACAATGCAGTATGACCTAGTATTTGTTTTATTGGAAATCACAGTGTATATAAGGACAAGTGAGGAGAGATAGAAGTAGAAGGAGAGAGAGGAGAGGGGAGAGAGAAAGAGAGCAAGAGAGCCCCCAATACCCATAGATAGAGAGAAGAAAGAAGTGCTATAAAGTCACAATGCCCTGCATGCTAATTAGGAACTGAAGATCTGTATCAGACAAACCCCACTGAAATCAACAGTGGTTGCTTTTAAAAGATCACCTATATGAAACCCAAATTATGTATTAAAATATTTAAACACCTCCTTCAAGGATTTTTCATTTCTGTCAAGTTTAGCACAGTAATGAAAGCTAATAGACAAGAGTATAAGATAAAAAAGACAAAGCTTATGCTCTTTGTTGGCTGGCAATAGAAAGTTTAGAATGCCCCTCCTCACTGCAGTCATCTGTTTGCCCAGTGGCCAAAGAGATGCTCTGAACTATATGACACAAAGAGGACAACATCACAGAAACTTCTGCTATAAGCATATGTCCTTCCTAAGATTAATGGCACAAAATAGGAAACACTTGCTTTGTGCTAAGGAAGCAACCAGACTTAGATGTGACAACAACAAAAACCATACTGAAATATTGAGTTGCACAATATCATAGAAATAAATATGTGAATAAAGGTCATGAGTTCTGTGTAGGATTATTGTGGTTAAGTAAACTGAAAAGATGAGGACATTTGTTAGTATGCATTCACTGTGTAGCGAGTTATCCAAAATGTAGTAAATGAAAACAAACAAAAATGTATGATTTCACAGAGATTTGGGACCAGGTTAGGTGAATCCTTATGGCTCAGCCTCTCTGAGACTGCTTTTAAGCTGTTGATTGAAGGTGCATTCTTGCTGAAGTTTCTAGAACCACTTATCAACTTACCTGGCCAACTGGGTGGATACTTCATTTCCTCGCTGTAGTCTTACACAACATACAGTTTCTTCCAGAGAATAAGATTTAAGAGGGGAGAGCAGGTGGGAGATGGAGAGGGAACAATTTTGAGGGTGAAGTCTTGCCTCTGGCACAATTTCCTGCTTTTGGCAAAATACGTTCTCACTATTCAGTGCCCCTGTTCCAAATCTCAACAGTATAGGAGTGGATGAGTCTCCTTACTTACAGGGGCTCACATTTGACTCCTTAATAGAATTTCTTTCAGCCTACAAATCCACCCAACATACAGTGATGCTCAAGGTAGAGGCAATTCACTATATTACTGTTTGAAAAGAGAGAACATGAGGAGCACAGAGGAGTCCCATATCCACAGCAATTCTCAGACTTATCCAAGAAAATGTAGGAAGTCCCTTTATTAGGACTGAGTCCCCTTCTTTCTAGAAATGATATTCCAAAATCCTCCCCTCTAGGACTAATGCTCTTGGTTCTTCTCTGGAGGCTCTTGCTTCTACCAATCTGGGTTACCTTTACACCTCAATGAGAGGTTGCCTAGGTTTTTGGTTAAGTAGACTCCTTAGCTTGTTTCTGACTTGTAAAAAGTATGGGAATTCAAAGTATGATACTGTGGTTCATAGATCTTCCTCTATAGTTCCTGGCTCACAGCTTCTAAAACCGATACTATCAAAACACAATATAGGATTTCTCTCCCCTTATCAGCAGGGGTAGTCTTTCTAAAAGTACCCAAGTTCTCCATCATAGTCCATTGAGTTCTGTACCTGAACCCTGATGCTCCTATTTCATTCCTCTCCTTCCACTCCCCCCCCCCCCATGAAAGCCTAAGATCAATGGTCAGTTTTCAAATTTTGGCTTTAAAGTTTGTCTTATTCTGACCCTTTTTTCAGTGCTTCTATATTCCACATAAAATGACACCGTCTGTTATTTACCTTTTCCCCTCTGTCTTGTTTCACTTAGGTAAGCCCATCCATCTCCATCCATGTGCAAACAGTGTGAGTTTATTTATTTATTTTTTGATTGCTGAATAGTCTTCTGTTGTGTATATATACCATATCTTCTTGATTCACTTAAAGTTGGGGGCTATTGTCATATGGTGGAGACAAGCATATAATTATGGAAGGGTCTTGATCTCCTGGGATAGAAAAAGATCTGGAGCTGGAGTTCAACTTCTAATGATCAATAATATAATTAGTCATGGCTATGTAATAGGATACCATAAAAAACAAAGATCAAGGTTTTGAGAACTCCTGTGTTGGGAAAAGCGGCATGTTCAGAGAGCACTGACACTGCATCCTTCCCTATGTCCTCTCCTATCTATCTCTTCCATCTAACTATTTGTGAATCACAGCCTGTTATAATAAACTGGTTAATATACTAAGCAAAATATTCCCCTCAGTTCATGAGCTGCTCTCACAGATAAATTAAGTCTAAAAGAAGGAAATGGGAAAATTTATTTGATTCATAGCTTGTTGGTCAGAATTACAATAACAAACTGGGCTTCTGACTTTAGTCTGATGTAGATAAGGCATTCATGTAGAAATGAGCTCCTTACCTATGAATGTGATGCTATTAACTCTGGGAGCCTAGACTAGCCCTTATCAGACTATACCATAAAGACCCTCACCTTCCAACCTGTACAGTAGCAGAGAAGACCAAATGAGAAGACCAAAACTTTCAGATTTTTTTTATTGCCTTGTCTATAAATTGAGAAGCCTGGATTTCATCTCCTGTATAGTGCTAGCAGAGTGCATATCTTCCTTCCCACTTTTTGGTGCCAGAAAATGCCTCATAAAAAGCCAGGACTTTAATAACTATCCAGCTGCTGCCAATTCTCTAAACAGTTTTAGGGGAGACCTGTGGGAGCAGTTCAAAAGATAACCCTACCCCTCCCAGTAAGAGTGGTAACAGCAGAGGTCTAGTGGGAGCTTAAGTTCTCATTCTTGTTCAGTTGCAGTAAGGTACTATATCCCCTTGCCCCACCCAGGGTAGAGACTGGTACCAAGTAATAGAACAGAATCTAACTGCAGGGGAGACTTGGTTCAGTGGCCCTTATGGATTCACTAGGACTCCCTTTCTTCTCTGTCTTCTAGCCCTGTTCTAGTGGGTATCATCATTTGCAGACTTGGACTTCATGTGAGTGAAATGACCACTAACAACCTCTAGGGTTGTATGTATCCAGAGGCAAGTATGTCTGGTTAAAAAAAGACATACTTTCCTGATTTTCTCAAAAAAAATCCTGAAATTGAATCATCTCTGTTCATCTTGTTTTATTTGGGTCATTTGGCCAATTGATGACAAAAATCACTTGGAAAGGAATATGGAACATATTCAGGGACTTTGTCAAATACACCTACCATTTTTCAGTTAAAATTTGGAGAAGGTGAATGGATTCTGGGGGTGGAGAGGTGTGATTAGCAAAAGCACATTTAAACATATGAGATCAGTTTTGGGATGTCATGAAATATCTATTATTTTACAATGTTTTTTACTTATCAATTATGTCCAAATGAATATGCATACATTTATGTCATTCATCTTAAAAATGGTGTACCAGTTCATTGTATCTGTCATCTCATTGTGATCAACAGTCATTTTCAATTTTTCTTTTTGCAAATATCTTCATGTGAAAACTATTTTGAAATACATCACAGTTGGAGCATGATATCACTAAAATTAAGGGAAAGAATGGAGCACTTTTTTCTATTTGCCTTTAAGTACTTACTAGGGAAAAAACAATTTCCCATAAAAAAAATGAATCCCTCACTTGTTATTATGTAAACAGAGCAGATGGTAAGAGTAATGTGTAATTCTAACACATCCCAGGTTTCTGCAGTATGTTAGGTATTAAAATGTATCCTTCCATCTTCCTCAAACACATTAATTTTAAGCTTCTTAAATTCTCAATCACATATAGTGTGGTTTATGATATAAAATAGAAAAGTTAGCACTCAGTTTTATCTCCAATTTTAGTGAGCCACCTCCTCACTGTAAATACTTCAGACAGTGGGTCTTGAACAGCTTAATGTTTTTTGATACTTTTTGTTCAGTGTTCCAGTTTCTGATTTTAAAATACTGCTGCTAATTTATGAGCTTGCCATGGAAGTTCTGTGAGTAGCAACAGCAGATGCCTCAATTTTTCTTTGTTGTCAAGAATATCAGGATATCCAATAGGGTATTTACAAACTATGGGACTTTCGTTTCCACAGAAGGATGATGATTCTGTTTTAAATGCAAAATGTGGTTTACACCAGAAGGGAGAAAATGCAAGACTAAACATCTTAGTTTCTATGATTTTGATTTTCTGATAAAGAAGGAAATTTCTGTCAATTCCTTCTAGTAACAGTTTACTCCCTTTTCCCTCTTTAGTCTTTATATTGAGTCTCCTGCATGTGGTTATAATGTGAAGGATTTTCATTTTATTCTATTTTGAGACATCAAACTAGCATATGCTTACCATATACACAATGGTTATAAAGAGATGTAGGATATTTGCTATCTTCGGTTTTAGGTTTCATCTGTTGAGGATAATCCTTAAGAGACTACTTGTTTCCTGGTTGGTGATCTCATATCATTTTCTCTTGTTTCTTTCAAGATTCACAGAAATCCCTTAGCTCATCTTCTAATCAATAGTATCAAAACCTTTTCTCTTTATTTACTGGCTAGAGAGTTGTTAACTTTCATAATGGATAAACAGAAAGAGATTTCTCTGATAGAGTCACAGGAAGCTATAAGTTCTAAAAGTTAATTTTATTTAGAAAATAGATTTCAGTGACAATCATTTAACAGTATATGTCAAATTATTGTTGTATATCTGAAACAAATGTAATGTTTTATGCCAATCATAACTCAATTTAAAAAAGAGAATAATTCAAAAGGGAAAAAGGAAATAAGGCAATTTAAACAAAGGAAAATGGTATCATAATAATATAGATGGAATGAAAAGATATATGCTTTACTGATATTATCTTCATCCCTCCTTTCAAGTAACACTCTAGAGCTTAATGTTTCCTCAGAACTGGTCCACTTTGGGGGCAACATGAAAAGTTATCTGGATTATGAATGTTTGACAATTGCCCTTGACCTCTTTTTATCCCATCTGATCTTTTTGTCAGTGCCCAGAATTCATTGTATTCACTTTCATCCCACAAATGCAATGATTCAACTCAACTCACAATATTGAATTTAACCTTAATTTGAAGGTTCTCTCTTTGCTTAGTAGATAATACTTTGGGGGAAAAGAAAAGAATAAAGGCTGGTGAGTTTGCCTGATCTCTTCTAGTGAGCTTAGTGGACTGACGTTCTCCAAAAATTAGAATTTTTTAGTCATTTGTGATACATGTCTCTCAGGCGAAGGAGATGATGATTGCACCTCACAGTAGCCAGGTAACTTTTGCATGAGGGATAATCAAGTTGAACTATGACTATGCACACTAATTTTTTTTAAGGAATAAAAAACATGAAAACCAGAAAATCAAAAGATAAAATACAAACATGAAAATCATTTAGAAATCACAATTCTTGTGTGCCAACACCGTGAGAAGTGATGGAGATCATGTACAACTAAATGTAACTGTTGGTACTATTTTTTTTCACAGTCTTATTAAAAATATATTATCTATGGGTCATATATTGTTATAGCAATAGAAATAACAATATTATTTATTTCATAGTTAGTACTGGTTGATTCTTGTTCAGATTAAAAATAATGATCATCCCACCACCCCCTAGAGATAAGGGAACACTAGGAGATTCTTACCCAGATATGAAGGCAGACCTTGAAGGAGTGGTTTCAGTCCTTATTCCAAAAGTATTAGTGGTTAGTAAAATTCATCTAATAAAAGCTTCTTGGAAGAGGGTAGAAGTGAAAATAAAATGAAAAGATATTCTTTATAAAATATAGATGCAGTTTGTGATGCTAAAGAAAAACAGCTATCTTTTTATTAAGTCCATATACTCTATAAGGTCTCTGAAATATTTAATCTGAGTATGCACTGTGTCAAGACTTAAATAACCCAATTAGAATATTCATAATGTGTGATGGTAGAAGACTAAGAAATCAGTAAGTGCCAGTATGCTAATATATTGATGTCATTATTCAAAAAATGACTTCTGAGATTTAATTTTTTTAGTATTTAAAATTAGGTATTTAATTTTTTTTATTTAAGAAGGATGTATATTTAAAACAATTATATCTGATATTATATAGAGCAATGATTACCAACGAATGTACAATGTAAACTGAAGTGAAATGGACATATATTTACTTATATTTACATATTAAAATGCCTAACTCTATTGTAAATAATTTTCTTCTACTTTCTATATATCATAGTTATAATGAACAGCATTTATATATAAAACAGAGTTGCAGGTTAAGGAAAGGAGAAATAAGTGAATAACAAAGCAGGATGATCTTTTTGTTTTGTTTTGTTTTGTTTTTGTTTCTTTGTTTTTGAGACTAGGTCTTGCTATTTTTTTGCCTGTGGAACCGCAGGCTCTCATTGCCCGGGGTACCACAGACTCAAGCAATCCCAGCCGCAGCTTCCCAGGTAGCTGGGATTACAGGCGCGCACCACCACGCCCAGCTGTTTTTTTTGGAACTAGGTCTCGCTACGGGCCCCCAGGCGGAACTCGAACCACTATCCCTAGCCCTGGCCGCTTCATAGACTGAAACTTACAAGCACGAGCCACCGTGCCCGGCCAAAGCAGGATGATCTTAATTGCTTGTTTTCCTCAACTTTACTGGAGACAAAGAAAGACATTTTAATTGAATTTTTTTTTCTGTTAGGAAGTTGAAATTGGTTGGGCAGGCTTATACAGATAAATGACAATATTCCACACAGCTCTGATAGAAAGCCATTTTCTGTATTTCTAAAGTACCTATTTAACTTATTTAACACTGGGTGGAGGAATTGGAACAGACTCTATAAGTACTTCTTATCCATATAAATGAAAACTATTTATAAATCTAAAACATGTAGGTAACTGTTCCTCAAAACATGGATATTCATCTATGACATAGTTCTTTTTAATTTTATCATCTAAATAGGAAGATCAAACAACTTATTCAAAACAATTTTAGAAAACAGCAAAGCAAGGACATGTAGTATAGGACAGCTTACCATAGACTGCTAGGAAATTAGCAGTTCAAATAAGAAAAAGAGCAATTTCTTTAGATATCCAGGGGAAGGTTCCATGAAAATTCTTATTTGCAAAGATTTGGATTAATGGCAGGAAAAATCATCATCTCTTGAATATAGATTCACAGTTGCTCAAAATATAGCAGGAGAAAATTGGGAATTTTCATCATTCCTAGTTTGGGGTAGAGGACTCACTTGAGTACAGACATATTACATTTATCTGTATATAAATGTACTTAATTCACTGGCTTCAATTCATTGCAAATTTCACTTGGTGATGCTGGCACAGCTTCTCTCTTTTTTGGTAAAATATGAATCTTCAGGGACAGAAAACAGGAGACAGAGTGTGTACACCCTGGGTTGCCTTATTTGCCATACACCCTCCCTATTCCTAACTTCCATGTCTCTGTGTCACAGATAATCTACCATAGCTGCTCTTTTTTCATAGCATCTACCACAACCACTTTGTGGGTGTAATTTTGGTACCAAGATTAGAAGTGTGACTACATGAACATTGGAAAATAGAAGTGGAAGACTAAGACAGAGGCCACACCTTTGTTCCTATCAGCTATCTCCTATCAAACAAGGTCTTGGGAATATAATAAAATTAATAATTATTAACATCATTGTTAGTGTTATTAATGATTGCATGTTTATTGTTATTGATAAGAATTATTATTATTCATATTGATAGAGTATATAGAGAATTTCTTCTGCCACTTCCTGAGACTGCTGAGAGTTAGAACATGAATAGTAATAATTTGTTGGAAGGTTCCTGATTGCCAAATAACAGATCAATACAGAATACATAAATCAATACGGAAATAACAGGGTACATCTTGATTTCCTGGTTACTACTCATGGAGAAGTAGCATTGCTCTTGGTGGGTGAGGTTTGTGGTGATATTCTAATGCAGTTTCTGGAAGTTCAGTTAAAAATTTGTTCTTCTAGTCCTTCCAAAACATGTACATCAAATCCTCTTGGAATTTATTGACTTAGAGTGTTCTGTGTTATAGACAACAAATGTTGAATAATATTTGTCGCAGTGAGAAATCTTAAATCTCAAGAGAATTGCAATATTGTCAAAAATGAGGAGGCAGATGCTAAAGAGTTTATAGCAATTGTTACAAATACAGTCTGTATGTGGGTCTGTTAAGGTGTTTATCTGATTCTTTGGCACATCCTCCTTTATATGTAATAATAAAATTATTGATCTCTATAGTGAGCATTAATAATGAAATTAATTAGAACAACTCATCTGGTGTAGAAGCATTTCTGTTTAGTCCTCTGCCATTGTTAGTGTGAAGAACTGAGGCATGCTCTGGGATCCCCAAACTTGAATGCTCTAAAGAGGTTCTGCCAGTCTGCCATAGAAAGACAAAGAATACTCTTAGTGTGCAAGAACTTTAATAGGATTAGGGTGCGCAAAAATAGGAGAGAAGGAAGAGCAATAGTTTTCCAATAAAATACCCCAAGTTACCCCTCCTTTTGTGAGCAAATGCCTTACCAAACAGGGTTGGCTTAAAGTGGGACTGCTGGGGCCCAAAAGTTTGCCACATGTCTCAGGCAGCTTCTAAAGGGAAACCACAGTAAAGGACAGAAGGAGCCATGCAAATCTGAGGTGGAAGGAAGAAAATAAAAGTTCAAATCAAGACAAGGACAGTTATTGCCAGCCTCCCCAAGAGTCTCTCATCCATATCTCTTCCAAGTGTCTTGACTTTATGTGTCTCTTTCCATGCCCCCTCCCAAATCCCTGGTGCAACTACAAAGCCAAGAAGCAAGGAGGACACCCTCCTGTAAGGAGCCCCAATAACTGATCAAGACCCATGCTGTGAGTGAAGTTCATTCACTCTTATCTGACTTTAAAACTCTGAAGACAAAACTTGCATAGTTTTTTTTTTTTGTTTGTTTGTTTGTTTGTTTTTCCCAGTGAGTGGTGTCCTGTTCTTCTAATACTGACTCACCTTAGAAACATACCCAAAGAGATAAAAGCAAGTTACTGACTGCTGCTAGGGGAACATGGAGGCTCCCTTTTATGGGGAACCCTCTCGTATTCAGTTTTATAGATTGGACAGCTATATTGAAAGCAGAAACATTTAAATGATCAAAAGTAAGCTTTCTTATTTTCTATATTCTTTTATTTATACTTCAGAACAATTAAGTTCTCTAAATCTCAGCTATCTCGTTTTGAAAATAAGGCTAGAATAGCATAATCTCTTCACAGGGTTGTCATGACGGCCAACTTAGTTGATGAATTGGGTTGGAGTTTCCCAATACTGCTTCTATGGTGCCATGATTCACTGGAAGAATGCACAAAACTCACAAAAACTGCTATACCAACAGGCGTGGTAATTACAGGGAAAGAGTGCAGATCAGAATCAGCAATAGAGAGAAGTCCAGGAGAAACTTGGCACAGGCTATCAAAAGAGTCACTCAGGGATACACTTAATTCTCAGAAAAAAAGATATGTAACAACACAGGAGAATATTGCCAAATGGTTTTCACTGATGGCTAAGAATATATGCAACACCCTCATGACTGACATCAGCTACTCAGACTCTACTCCCCTAGAGCTAAAGTCTGTTAATTATAAATCACATTCTTAGGATAAATTTATCTGATCAAATTGATATAGGATGTTTCAGTGCCTCAGGCATACAAAATAATTCTTATCAGGCAGTATTTTCTAGTAGTTCAGAGGTATCTCCTAAGAGATACTAATGGTTTATGGAGGTAGGAGTTTGTAAAAACTTGCTAACACAGTAGATTTTCCACAAGAGAAAGAAATTAAAACTTAAACTATAGAAAAATCTTATTCATCACATGGTCACTTTTTTCTTTAGCTTGAAATCTTGATTGTGTATATGCTCTGCAGAATTTACATTTAAGTTTTCTAAGGGACACTTATTGCTAGTAACAAAGAAGTGTGGTCAACCCAGGTCTACCAAGTGACTGTAGAATTGACTGCTGCATGGAATACTGAATAGCAAATCAATAGGAGACCAAATCTATGATTGAGGCAAAGAAGACAAGATAATAAGAGATGTAAATTAAGGTGAAATTCATCAAGAACTTTAACTAGAATCTGTATTCACAAACATACTATTTTAGGCAAATGAGAAAGATTGCTATTGATTTACTTCCATATTCTTACTGTTGAACATCTATCATTCATTTTTCACCAAGTATCGCACTTCATGTGGAATTATGGAGTAAAAGCAAAATCTACAGGGCAGTTTTCCTATTTTCATGGACAGGTAGAAGTGAAACACATACATTAATATAATTTGAGAATAATAAGGGCTAAACTTTCTTAATTGAAGGACTAGTCCTCACTACTTTCAGTCCCTAATCATTCCCCCAAGTGATAACACTTATTAGGGGATATGTTTTCTTTATGGTTGTGGGGATATAAGAAAATTATCAGACTCATCAGGATGATAGAGGTTCATGTATTTTAGCACCTAACCTGGTGATTCAAGGTGAAGAATTGTTAATATAACTTGGGCACTTTCAGATTCCTATTCGTGGAGAGATAACATCGAGAAAAACTACTTTTTCTAATTGAAACTTCTCCTCATTTATATCTTGTTCCTTTCATAAAAGAAGTTGGGAGCTAAATTTACAAAAAACTTGTGAGGATGAAAATGTATCTTTTTGTGATAGGGTGAGAATATGCATAATCTGACTCCAGGAATGGAAAGAATCAGGGTATAACTTCGATCTCAGGATAAATTGAGACCAGCACTGATTTGCTGTGTTGCCAGAGGACTCCAGATTCCCCTGGATCATCAATGATTGTCATATCAGCAGTTATTGCTTTGGACATTGTTACTAGTATCTGGGATCCATTTCCCCTGGGATCATGACCCTTAAAGTCCAAAGGAATGTAATTTATGACAAATACTATTTGTATGACAGGATCTCATAAGGACTTTATTGTTCATACATTGCACTCTTTGTCATTGAAACCAAGAAAAACTCTGGCCTTTTTCTAAACTTGAAGGAAATGCATTTACACTCTTTTATGAACTTTAAATTACAGTTTTGCTACCAACCCATCAAATCTATTACAGCTCTCCAAACCAACCCAATAGCAACCCATATTCTTGGAATGACAGTGGGGAAATGATGATTTGGAGAAAGAAACCTTGCTAATGAAAATAAGCGTTTTACTGCAATATGTACTTTCATGGACTTGCCTTTCTCTTATATATTACAAGTAGGCCAAGGTCAAACTGCTTGAGTGTCCTAATTTAATTAGAAAATATTGTAATTATAGAGTTTTCATGGAGAGAAGGAGGACAAGTCATTCTTTACCTTCCCTCATACCCTATACTCTTATTTACAAAAGGCTCTACCTGGATCTCAGATCTGAGGGTTTATTTTAAAGGCATTATTCCAGTTCAACTGGTAGAAATGGAAAGAGCAAAGGGCAATCACGATACAGGAAGGCTTTCATTTCCTGAAATTGCTAGCAATGCTATTTTACAGCATACATGAAGAATCAGTAAAATGAAAATATCCTGGAGGGCTGTACTAGTGATATCAGGGAGGCACTGAGATGAAGGAGGGAATGAATGGGATTTCAGAAAAGGGCCTGTTCCATATCCTGATGGGTCATGGGCTGTACCTTCTATCTGGGTCTCAGAATCCTTCTGATAAAGGATGGGATGAAGGCTCAGGGGGATGAAGGCATTCAGAGGGATGAAGGCTCAGGACTGACCCAGGACAAAAGATAGTGTTTTGTATTGATCTCTTTTACAAATTAAGCTTCCACCTAAGGATCCCACTCTTAAAACAAATCTTGGAAAGCAAGATATTATGATTTTATCTCAGGGATCAGAAGATTTGGGGTTCTAGGAATGAGGGTTGTTATCTATTAATTTAATTCACCTGTTATTCAGTAAATATTTATTGAAAATACTCTGTGTCAGTTATTATTTGGAGGCATGAACAAGGGATAAGCAATGGTTTTCTTCCACCTAGTTGCTATGCTGATCTAACTAGGATCTGGTTTTAATCTCAGATATTCCTAAAGTTCAGTTATTGCTAATGATTGATCACAGACAAAACTTGAACAGGAAGATTAAATGGTGGTCTCTGTGACATGGTTTGTGAAACATGAGGAATACTCAGGAAATATACTCACTGTCGTTTTTCCTGCTCTATAATATTTTACAATTAGGAAACATAACTATAAATCCCTTCATGTTTAAAAATGGGAAATCTAAATGGTGGAGTAATATACTAAGTCATGGATATTCAAAATACAGTCTTGTAAACCCATCTGCAGGTAGACATAGTTTTATTTTTTAACACATTAGAGAATTCTGAAGTAAAGAAACTGCAGAAATAAAGTGGAATGGCATACTTGTGTTAAAATTTATTTAATGAGTTAATATTTATCAAGAACATATTCTATGCAAGGTGTTATACCATGATTTGTGGTCTCTCTGTATACCCTTTTAGCATGGCTAGATTCTGAATAGAAGGAAAAATAAGATAAAACATAAGGTAGGATGGAAGACATACATATGATGTTTTTAATACAAAATAGTTTAAATGTGTATCTGTCTAAAATGAGTCCAATATCTAACAGATTTTCTCATCCAATGGTAGTGTTAGAATAGGATAGTATCCAATGGTAATGTTAGAATAGGTCCTTTCCCCATCACCAGTATGGATAAAGACTGAAAAAGTGGGATTGAACGCATGGAGGACAGGGGAACAACTCCTGGTGTCTATGGGGAATAGACACTGTCTATGTGAGAAAAATCAGGGAAGGTGAATTTAAGCTTGTCAAATTTATTCCAAATTTATTTATCTACCTCCAAGGTGGTGAGGAAATGTGCAGAGAAAGTCTGGACATATCCTGTCCATTGAATTCCCTTACCTTTGATAGGCTGTCCCAAGATACACAAGACAGTTCTCAAGATATTATAGCAGACCTCCCCAAATACACCACTTAGGATGTAGACTATTTTGCACCGAAGAGATTAAATTTCTACAGATAAATGATAAACTTTTAGCACTCTTAGCTACCCAGAAAGAAGAATATTGCCCCCTTCCAAATTAGGACATTAAGTTGTTTACCAAAATAACCTTTCTGTCTGAAAAAATATTTCTATGGGTAAGAAGAACATCTAATTTAAGAATATCTGCTCTACATTATGTGAATCATCTTTCCTCTCTTTGATTTTCCATTTTCTTTTCTTTTTTTCTTTTATAATAAGTATCATGTATATATAGATAGATATAGATAGATATTTCACATCTTTGTATTTCCCGGGCATCACCCACCACCTCCCCACCATGATTGCTTCCACCACCCCCAAGTTGTGTACTTTAGTTTGGTTGTTAGCTTGTTTGGATTTTTCCTTCTGGTCTTTTGCTTATTTTTCTTATATCAAATATATTAGTGAAACCATTTGGTTTCTATCTTTTTCTTTCAGATTTACTTCTGCTAATAAGATTTCTTCTAGGTCCATCCATGTTATCTCACAGTCATCAAATTTGTCATTTTGAATTGAGTAATATTCCATTGTGTATATATACCACATCTTTTCATCCATTCATCTGTTTGGGGACATCATGTCTTTACAATTATAAATAGTGCTGCAATAAACATCCGAGCACAGGTTTCCCTTTGTATATGTTTTGAGGTCTCCTTTGGGTAGATTACCAGAAGAGTGATTGCTGGGTCAAATGGTAATTCCATTTTCATTTTTGATGGTCCTCAACACAAATTTCCATAGTGGCTGGACCAGTTTACATTCCTACCAGCAGTGTAAGAGTGTTCTTTTCTCTCCACATCCACAACAGTTCTTGTTGCTGCCTGGTTTTTTAATGTGGGCCATTATTACTGGTGTAATAATTGTGGTTTTGGTTTGCATTTCTCTGACTCTAGTGATGCTGAGTATTTTTTCATGTGCCTGCTGGCCATTTGTATTTCCTCTGTGGATAAGTATCTTTTTAGTTCTCCTCCCCATTTTTTTTTAGGGTTCTCATTTTGTTTTTGTTAAGTTGTGTGATCTCCTGACAACAAAAAGAAAGAATGGAGGTATTAGTATTCCAACCTTCAGATTATGCTACAAAACCATAGTAATTAAAACACCATGGTTCTTGTATAAAAACAGACAATCAGATCAATAGAACATGATTGAGTGCTCTGAAATAAAACCACACATATATAGTCAACTATTCTTTGACAAAGAAGTGAACAACTTACACTGGAACAAGGCAGCCTCTTTAATAAATGGTGCTGGGAAAACTGGACAAAGATGTACAAAAAAATGCACCAAGACACCTCCCTAATACCTTGTACAAAAACCAACTAAAATATATATAAAAGGTTTGGATGTAAGACCTGAAAACATAAAATACATACTGGAAAACTTGGGCAAAACCCTCCACGAATTACACTCCAGAAATCCCTTTTTGGAGACATCTACAGCCTGGTAAAAAGATGAAGGAAAACATAAGCAGCTGGGACTACAT
>PVHY01017751.1:0-30653 GCA_004024945.1 Uropsilus gracilis
CTCCCTCCCTCCCTTCCTGTTCTGAAGACTTCAAGGTACTAAAATGGGGTGTGTATAAATTCCTAGTTTAAAAGGTATTTTCAATTAATTTTATTTCCATGAGTCCAATGTATTTTTATCTTATGTACCAAATAATAAAGCCAAAGGAAAACTCACATACAGTTTTTTTCCTTATAATTTGAAGACTACATAAAGCTCAAACAATTATCTTTGTGTCAATAGATGCAGGGCATACTCCACTTTCCAGAAAGATGTTTGATTTTCTAATCCAAATATTAGAAAACATACTACTCCATGAATGTGGCCAGCTCATCTTCTGGGAATGTACCTTGGTCTCTTCTTGTACTCAAGGAAGACATGAGCATGCATCTAAAACATAAAGGCAAGATGTGAAGAATGGGCATTATTGATTTCTTTGTAAATGTGACTTTTTTTTCCACTTCAAGAGGTTTAGTTGGGGGCTGTGATAACTGCCCAGGGCTTATGCTGTGAAAACAACTTCATTTCACCATTTATTTGGCTTCAGAAAACTGAAGGCAGAATGGCATGTCCAGTCCCTGGGGGTGGCATCCTCATTCCTCCAATATTAGCCATTAGAGACATTCTTTAAGAGATAATAGTAAGTTAATGAATGAATCCCCTGGCCCATGTATTCCAGAGAAACTAGTATTTTGCCTAATCTGATTTTTCCTAAGCTACTTCCTCCTCCCCTTGTCTAACAAGTTGTAAACCAGTCTTTCACACTGTATAAAAAGCTTTCTAAGATTTAATAAACTTGCTGGATGTTGCATGCTTACATTCAATCCCAGCCTTTTTGGTTGAGTTCAATCTCTCTCTTGTTCATCCTTCCTCATTTCCTTTGCCCAGCTCCTTACAAGGTTTATGTATCAGATCAACTAAACTATCAGAATATAGTATCTAAAAAACTGATAACATAGAAGAGAAAGTCCTCCTGTCTTCCTCACTCAGTTTCCCTTGTAGTTAACATCTTATATTAGCCCATCATATTTATGATAATCAAAAAACTAATGCATTAAAATGTTTCTAAAATAAAAAGATGTTAAAGCAAAATTGACTTATTCAATGTATACAGAATGTCAATCAAACTCATTTTCTTACAGTGCTCAAGTGCTAGAAGAATAATTCTAGGATGGAGGCTGGCAGTGGTCCACTCAAGTCCAATAATATCTAAGCCCCCAGGTTACATTAAATGTGTGAAAAAAGCATACATTAAAGATATAGATGTTTGACATTGCTGTCCTCCTCCTCCTCTTCCTCTTCCTCCTCCTCCTCCTCATCCTCATCATTTTGGCTTAGAATCTGGCTAGCATTTTCTGGAACAGAGCAATTTGCTCTGTTTTAAGTCTAGATGCCAAGATGGGGGCTGGCAAGATGATCCGTCATACATCATTAGAAGACTAATTCCTAACAATTCCTTCTAAACAATGAAACATTTTCTCCATCAGAAATACTATAATGGTTAGGCCAGTGGTACATTTTACTTGAACCTCAGAACAGAAAAATCAGAGGAAAATACAGTATCAGCAGATATATTATTTCTATCTTGAACTCAACATTTACATCTCAAGGACCAGTGGCTTGGGAGTTGGAGTGTTCTATTTGGGGTACAGCTCTAGGAAAGAGTTTCTAATACTGACCTGATCTGCAGATGCATTATAGATGCAACAGTCAACTTTTTCTCCACAACAATACCCCATCCCTCCAGAAATCACAATAGGCTTTTGAGAGCCTCTATTTAGCCCAGCTGCATAAAATGATCTTGTGATGAAAAGGGATTGGAACAAGGGTTAACGCCGACATTGAAAGGTTACTGTGGAGGGCACGGTGTTCATGCAACCCTCCTTTAATATGTGTGGTGTGCACCTGTGATAAGATGATTCATTACCTGGGGCTGCTCTTTGACAAGCTCCATCGTTCAGCCCTCGGGGTACTGACGGGACAATCCCACACCCGCCCAGGAAATATAACAAGGTCAGCCTTTTTTCCCTAGGATGTAGATGGAAACGGTTTAGTTTATAATGCATCTTTGTTTACTATTTATGTAAAATAAAAACAGGGTTCAAGATATTGCAATTCCAGTTCTCCACAGAACAGGCCAAGCAGGGATACGTAAATACTGTTGGATAAAGAGCTCTGAGAGGGGAATGTTGCAAGCCCAGTTCCATCACCAGAAACAGGAAATTTGGGAAGGAGATGTCCTAAGGGCCAAGGCTGCACCCTGTGTCTGCCCTTCAAATGGAAAGCACCAACAACCTCACTTTGATCTCCTTTGCTTTGGATGTCGCTGCTTTTAGGTTTATTGGGGTCTTGAGGAAGGAGCATCCTCTGCTGAAGCTGTCAGTATTAAGTTGACTGTGACGTGGGCACATTAGTGGTGCAAGGTAGGGATGACATGGCATGAGGGAGGGTCACTGGTTCCGGGGGACTGAAATGAATCGACCAGAAGTGAACAAGAAACTGCAAGACCTGACAAGCAGCAAGTGTGCCGACTTGCAGTTCCCTGTAACTCCCCTTTTTCTTTCTTGCTTTTCTAGGACTTCTTCCATCATTCCCTATCGCGTTCCCAATCATTTAGAAATTAACTTTATTAAAGCTGATTTAGAAACTTAGAGCAATAAAGAAGGAAATCTCTTAATTTCCCTCATTATCCAAGTGTTAAAATGTGAAAATATAAGGAAGCACAATTTTATAATTTTTGAAATATTACTTATTATAATTATCTTTTAAAGAAATAAAGAATTTCTTCAATTAAAGCTATGAGTCATACTACAGAAATGAAAAAATAAATAAAACTTAAGACATTCTATGGAAAGAAAAAATACCTTGCTTCTAAAATATAAACACCTCCCAACCCTTCTCCTATTTTTGACATTGCTAGTAAATGTTATTTATTTGCCTGGAATGGATGTGGTTACATATCACTGTCATGCAAAAAAAAATTCATTTCCTTTCTGAGTTCAATCTGCCATAAAAATTCACTCTTGTTCCCATCTCCCACTCACCTGTCCTTGTGCATTAGTAACTAGTTGACCTGTGACCCCCTGAAGACTGGAGAGGGCATTGCCAAAGGCCTGTGAGCTTGCTATGGAGCCCATGGCTGCTGCTGCTGCAGCCGCTGCAGCCTGACTTGCTAGTGGATTATTAACCAGCTGCAAAGAGAGAAAAGATCAGGGTGAAACCACTGAGAGAGGCACAGGCACAGCACACGGATACAACATTCACTGGGGAAGACTCCTTGTCCCATTTTGCTCATGCACAAGTCCCAGAACCCACCGGAGGGACCCTGGTGAATAGTGAACATTATCTCTGAAGCTATGGGGATAGGAAGTGTTGGATATGAGGCTGGAAGGAAAATGTTCTCTACTAACACTGGGCTGTAGGCTGGAGCCTGCATTTAGGACTAGCCCTAGGGGGAAGGGGTCTGATTTATTAGGTTCTTCCCAGATGGAGACATGATTTTGAAGTCCCTGAATTTCTGTCCTCTAGACTACATAGAATTCTAAGGAAATTTCACTTTCTTCAGGATTACCAGATAGAATGTGGGATTAAAACAGGATGGGGTAGGAGTGGGAGAGGGGAATAGATTATAAGAATTTCACAATGAGTTTATCACTTTCATTGCGAACTGCAATTTCTTCTAGGTTCTCCAAGAAAGAAAGAAATCAAAGGCAGTACAAACGGAAGCATCCAGTTCTAAGGGCGTGAATCTAGGGTTGGGGTTTTTCTGGTGAGGTCACCCTGGCCATGGGATTTATGGGCAAGGAGAAAGCCCTTTTGTGAGTGGTCATGTTGACATCTGCTTGCTATTGTGACTAACTATGGCCTTCTCTTGTCCTCTTTCCTGGGATGAGTAAAACAGGGAGGAGAATATGATTGCAGGGAGGGGGAAACCAGCTCAAAGAGCAGGTTATGTCTGCCAAAATCTGTTTTTCCATGGAGACCAATTCAATATTCTTTATCCTGCCAATTTTCCACGCCACAGGTTTTCAGACCTTCTGACCATGAGGCAGAAGTGTGGCTTTGACTAAAATCTGCATTTAGGTTAATGACTAGATATAAATTCAAGAAACATTTAAACTATTTTCACAGTATTGGTTTTGATACATGAATTTCATTTGTATTTATTCTAGGGTGTTATTTTTCCACATATAGTTTCCCTCAAGTACAACAATTGTTGTGTGTAATAATGCATTTTCCATCACCAGTTCCTACATCCATAAAATTCCTGCATTTTAGCAGAAATCTGCCAATGCTAAAACTTGGTGGGAAAGAAATTAGTGCCATACTTAATTCAAATTCTACAAGTTGTTTTAAAGAGATCTCTTTTTTCTCTATTTTTTTCTCAGTCTCTCTTCTTTCTTTTCCTTTCACTTTTTTTCTTTCCCTCAAAACACATTTTATTACTGATTTTTTTTGGAAATTTCTTTGCCAAGAGTTTATAACATCTAACAAGGAAGAAAATCATCAAAGAAATCCCAGAAAGAATTGGAATTTATTAATTATTTTTCATTAATGTGATATTCTTACCCTGGTTTCATGTGCAATCAAATTTCAGTTAACTAGTTTTACAGTAATTCCACTGACCCAGCACAGCACATATTTAAGAAACAAAAAATCCATTTTCAGCTCATTACTTTATGTGTCTTTTGCCTTTATCTCTCTCCTAAAACACAATAATGATTTTCTTTTTAAGGAGAAAAAAGTTCTCATTCATTGACCTAAAGAAAAGCCCTGTCTTATCCCAGATTACCACCATGGGATTTAAAAAAACCTTAGCTTGGCCTTGATTATGGTTTTCAGAGTATATATTTATAGTCTAAGTGAGGTAAGTAATAACATATGTTTGACTTGTGCACAGGGGAAAGAGTTCATATATTGCATTAATTCTTTCTGCTTCTAAAGAGAAGGTCCCTGAGGAGTATCTTCCCCAAACTATGAAGACCGCCCACTGGTACACCATTCTCAAGTCACCTGCCAGCTGTTATATTTATACTTGTTTGTGCAATACAAATTGAAATTATAATGAAATTCCTATGTTTCAGGGAGATTTCATAGTTTTTTTATCCTGAATGATGAAATTGTGTGAAGTTTGATTTTATTTTATTTATTTATGGGTTTTTTTGAGACCAGGTCTCGCATTTTTTGCCAATGGAACCACAGACTCTCGTTGCCCGGGGTACCACAGACTCAAGCGATCCCCAACCTCAGCTTCCCAGGTAGCTGGGATTACAGGCGCTCACCACCATGCCCAGCTGTTTTTTGGAACTAGTTCTCGCTATGGGCCCCAGGCAGGACTCGAACCGTGATCCCTAGTCCCGGCCACTTCATAGGCTGAAGCTTACAGGCACGAGCCACCGTGCCTGATCCTTGAAGTTTGATTTTAAAGTTAAATAAGCAACTTTGTCCATGAATTTTGGATGAAAAATTTAAATCAGTACATACAGAATGTTCTTTAAAGAAGATAGTAATTCCTACTTCATGAAGAAAAAGTATTATAGAATTATAAGACATTTCTCTAACAAGTCAATGAAAAATTCATATAGGAAATTATAATACTACCTAATACAACATAATTGTGTAGACTGAACAGTCCCTATGTTTAAGACTCTAGTGCATTGTTAGCTACAGTCCCTGTTCTTGTTTTAAATTCTGGCATATAAACTATTGTTCTGGATATAAGACAAAGCCTCCACTTTTTGTGTAATGAAGCCAGGAATGGTTGTACTCCTACTGCTTTGGACAGTTGTTTCAGCAGTCACACTGCACAGATTTTACCTTTAATGCTTATTTCCTCCCTGTCCTGGACCTAGATTGAAATCCATTTTTTTTCTTCCTTTTGTTGCCTTTCCCTCTTCGTGGAGCAAATGCCAACTCAAAGACTCTCTTATTTTTTACCCATGCCCCCAGGTCTCTGGGAAAAGCTTCAGGAGAGTGAGGAAATGACTGACTTGTTGGCCTCTGGAACCAGAGCTAGGACTAAAGGTGAGGGAGTGTGGTGTGTGCAGAACGCAGGTGTAAATCAGTGTGGAAGCTGATAGCATTTCAGGAAGATCATGGTGTTATTAATGGGTGCAGTTTCATTGATATCTTTTGGGCTTTCTGTCTGTGACTGCAAAGGTAGGGATGTAACACACATTAAGATATGTGGCAGGGAGGGGGAGGGGATGATCTGGGAACCATATGTGTTCCCTTTATCACCTCCGGTCATGTCACTCTGTATTGTCTGCAGTCATGTCATGTTAGCAGTGTTCCTATCAGTATTTCTTCTTAATGGAGACATGGTAGATTTGGACAGCCCAGGCACAATAAATGCACATAATGAGCATGTTAACACGAACATTCTAGGACCAACTGGATATTGTAAAGTTGCTGCCAAGTTTATACCTACATTTCCTTCTAGGATATACTTAACCAGCAAAAGATGGCCCCAACAAAGTCTGACTGTGTTATATACTCATATTTTCAATAGATCAGCGCAAGATACTTTATTGCATGTGTATTTATAAATATGAAACACAACAAGGATTTGCAGAAGGCTAGAATTCTCAAGTCACAGCCAGACAGACTCTGGGCCTTGAATACATCAAGGTATCATACTGACTTCCTCCGATAGTCTAAAATCCTAGTGATAGAAACATCAATATTTTACCCTCCTACCCTTCTATAATTATAGAAAATAAAATGATACGAATTAAAAAAAAACACAAAAAACATTTTTGCACCTGTAAGGAAGGACAGAGTTCTGTCTGTCCACAAAATTGACGACATTAGCTCTAAAACCAGACTGCCTTGCCTCGTAACTCTAAACTGTGCCTTATATTCTCTGGGGGAAAATGGATGTAAAAATAGTGCCTTTCAGAATTATGATTAGCAAATGAGAAAAAACAGACAAAAGGTTTAGAAAATATTTAGCATACACAATGTTCTTAATAAATACCAGCTATTATTTTCACAGTTCACATTGTACAAAAGGATTTGAATAATCAAATTATTATTAGACTTCACTTCCATATGTCTCACTTTTGGAAATAATGAGAGCATAAATAACTGTATTTTTTATATCTATATTTTCAACTGTATTTTCTACTTTTATTTTACTTATTTTTAAAGAGCAGTGTGAAGGGTGCTATCTAATATGATCTAATATGATTATTAGATAATGATTTTTATGATTTAGATGACAATATGCTTTTAAAAATAGTTCAAACTGTAGGAAACCAGAAAGAAGTATTTAAAACATGACTCTATCTGCCTGTCTTGGGACACTTGTATTTGATTATTTAGAGAAATTTATAGAGAAAGTGATATTTTATTCTGAGGCAAGGTTTGGTAAGTGATAGACTTGCAAAAGAAAACTTCTTGTCTTCATATTTTGTTTATGACGTGTTAGGTTTCATAAGGAAACCCATTTTAGGGTTTAATTCCTGCCTCATGTCAAAATATTGTGAATGACTCTATCTCACAATTACTAATTTGATAGTGAAGGTATGCAGGAAGAAGTTTTGTAAAAAGTTTCTCTTACAGATACCAGAAAGTATCATTATATTTGGAAAATAGAGAAACAAAACAAAGGTCAGAAAAAATGAAACCAATAACAACTAATAACATCTAGAAACCTGAATATAGAATTAAATTTACCAAAAAGGGGGGAGGTGGAGCAGAGTGGGGAAGAAGCACAACAGGCTATGGGGAAGGACTGTGGGTGCCTTGCCAGTGACAGTGGTGTGATGACACACACCTGAAGGATATGCACTTACACTTCTGAATTACATGTTATCTAATGTAGCCTCAACTGAAAAAAAAATACAATAACAATAAAAAAATTAAGTTATACAATGATCTATTTCTATACATATATGCATATATATTTCAGTATGGGTATTGGGATTCCATATCTTAATGAGAATAAATTCACATCCTAAATCTACAGTGATTTGTGTACATCTTTATGTATGGCTGCTGAATGGTGACAGGGTTTTTTCCCTTTTTTGATCAAGTCTTGTCAAAGAGCACTCTTAGATGTCACATGTTTGACAGTATATAAATATCAACATATATGATATCACTCCATGTTTTCGAAAGGGTGTCTTTATCTAATCTTGCCTCATCCTCTCTCTCAGACTTAAATACTACAGCCTGGTAAGGAATTCAAGTTTATTGAATCTGAATATGAGTATATGCAATATTTTTCATGAAAAATCACTGATTACATTATCCTACTAATATTTTTTTTGGTAAATGTCATTTATGAAAATATGGCAACACAATAAGGCAATTTAGAGCTTATGTTTATGTCTTTATTCCAAGAGGGTCTTATGAATTCCAAGATGCTCAGAACATTTCTTTGGTGTATAATTGCCCATGATCTATAGTTTTATCATTCTCCTCATGAGCTATGTAGATTTTATAGAGTATGGATTTTGGAACAGCTCATTTTGCTACTAACTTTTCAATTTAGAACTCTGGAACTGTGGTGCCATTTGTTTTAAAATAAGGATATTCATAAATGCATACATCACAATTCACAACTCATTTGATGTCAGAAATGACTTGTAGTGGCTGCAAAGAAGGAGGAGGGCAAATGTGGCTTTCCAAGTTCATTTACATACATCAGGTTTTTGGCTTTTCTTATACTGTGTGTGGGAAAATGTCCCTTGGGTTGCCTGGGATTCTTGTAACCAATTCAGTACCTCCTCTCTTACCCTCAAGTTTCTGTTAAAAAGTTTGAGGCAATCCTCATAGACAAAAATATTATAAGGGTGATCATATTTATTTCAGTGACCAACTTGATTTGTATTTATTTTTCCTACCAAGCTTTCCCCTTTATCTCATGACTATTATGTGTTATAAAACCCTCAGAATAGTTAGAACTGTTTTGTGAATTATACTATTGGGCTTTGCCACTTGTTTTCTGCTCCCTTTCCTGTGGAAATGGCAACATATTCAATGTTGACCATCCAATTTTCTGCCAACCAGAAGCCTGGGGGCTGCTGTGCCTGAGGTGGGCAGTGATACTCTGAGACACTAACATCCTAAAACACTTTTGGTTTATTAAGACAACAGTATACTTCAGTATAGTTTCAGAATTGATTGTATTTAATTTTTTATTTTGTGGTAAAACTTTACAGTAACTTTCTCTTAATGTTTCATCACTAGCCAGTTTGACTAAGAGAGGAATTTTTAAATGGCCTTGTGTCTTAGGTTGGCTACACAGAAAACAGAGTGAGGAAGGGAGGGGTTCTGTCCTAAAGGGGCTCACTAGTATGAGTTAGGCCTCAGAACTGTCTCACCTATGCAAAGGAGCTGGGGGTTCACACTCCACACCTGGGCATCCTAGTGAACAGTCCCTGGAGTGGAGGTAAAGGTTGGAAATCAAATCCCTAGCACTGTTGGCTCTTTGCTCTTGGAGCAAAGTGGAGCCCTTGTAAGAAAGCTGCCCGTAACGGTTGTTGAAAGCCTTCCAAAGCGGGGAGGGGGGGGCATGTCAAAGAAAAGAGGGACTTTAGAGCATCTGGGTAGAATATTAGAAACACTGCAACAGTGCAAATGTTTCTGTCTTTTACTGATTAATATTTCCATCCTAAAAACATTTATTCAGTAGTCACTATGATTTGGGCACAGTGTGAGGGGAGACAGTATGAATGACAGATTGACATGTTCCTTATCCTCATGGGATATCATTCACAGAGAAGATTTGGTGGGAAGAGAGGGAGAGTATGAGGAGATAAACTGGTTAAGGAGGAGTATTCTTAAGGAGGTGGCAGCAGTTTGGGGTGGGGGGTCATTGAGAAAAGAGTAGGATGCTCCAAGAGACCTGAGAGGGGTAGCTCTGAGTCTGCACCTGAACTTGCTCAGATTTGAGTAGGAAATGTTGAAATGTAACTTGCAATGAATAAACCATTCAAACTGAAAGAAGCATAACCTGAATAGAGGGGTTAAAAGTCTGAGTCCTGGAAACCAGGTTGTCTGGGTTAAATTCCTAAGATTGACAGTAACTAGCTGTATCTTTCTGCTTTGTTCTGAATGTCTGTGTCTTCTGACTACCCCCAAATTCATATGCTGAAAGCTTAACATCCAATGATGAAAAGGTGGGGCCTCTAGGAGCTGCTTAAGTCATGAGGCAGGAGTTCTCAGGAATGGGATTAGTTTTCTTATGACACAACTGTGAGGAGTCCTTAGCACCTTGAGTGTTAGGACACTAATGGGAAGGCCCTGTGGACCAGGATGGAGGCTGTCCCCAGAACCCAGCCTTGCACCAGCCTTTCCCTTGGACTTCTCTGTCTTCCCAAATGTGAGAAATAAACTTCTGCTTTCCAGGAGCCTCGGGTCTGTGGTGTTTGCTCCAACAGTCTGGATGAATTGAGATACTTTCTTTAGTTTTAGCAGCATAGGAATAATGACAGTGCTAATAACCTCCTAGTGCTGTTGCGAAAATAACTTGTATTAAAGTATGCAGACAACAGGAAGAGTTCTGGCATACAGTGAACACTATATAATTCTGCTAAAATAATTTATGTTCCTTCCAAAAGCTTTTGATCATATTGTTAGAATTGAGTCCCCTCTGCCCCTCACTCCTTCAAGGGTAGTCACACTGGTCGTCCTGCAGGTCTTCATCTCTCTGGAGTGCTTGCCTTTGCTGCTCTGCTCCTGTAATTCTCTTCCAGTTCACACATCTTTTCTTTCAGGTCACCTCCTTAGAGACACATGCCTTGACTACTCCAAAGAGAATTCTCTTTGTTGATGCTAAAACACTAAGAGGAGGTGATAAGATATGATGTCTGGGATTCCATGGTGGGGTGGGTAGAAGTGGTAGAAGTGTCTTTGGTTGATCACCACAAAAGCTATGGTGGAGATATGTATATAGTGTTAGACTATTTTTTTTAGCTTTTTTTTTTAATACACTTGCAACCTCCCATAGTAAAACATCTTAAAAAGTTCCTTACATCTTTTCACTTATAGAACTTAGAAAACCTATTCTCTATGTGAATATGAAATTACTCATTTGTTTGTTCTCTTCCCCCTTCTCTCTAGAATGTAGATATTTCTGTTCACTGGTCTATCTTTAGCTCTTTCAACAGTATCGGGACTGGTCTACACACAATCAACGCTTATTCAATCAATACATGAAGGACAGAGTTGAATATATGTACACCTGACTAGAGTTTGACCCTGCACTATATACTGAAAAGAGTAAACAGTTTAGAAGCAAACACCTCTAAATTCTTATTTTTAAAAAATACAGCACCATTTGTTACCATTTGTCACTCCGGGCTGACTGACCGGGCTGAGACTTCTTGAATGGGTGATTCGTTCCCAGCGGCTCCAGCATACTCCCTGGTGTGTTACTTCACATACATCAACACCAACACTGAAAATCTTTCTCTCAGCTGCCCAGGCAGATTCCTGCCAGGTGGAAATGGGTTTCCAATAGTGTTCCTAACTAGCTGGAAATACTCCATTGTGCAAAACTCAAGACAGGCAACAGCTAAAGAGGAGGGCCTAGTGATCTCCTGGGTATTTTGGACCCAAAGTCCCTAACATCCTTAGAAGTTGCATGCCTGGAACTGCATGGCAACAGGATTGGGCAGAGAGTTTAACTCTAGGTCAAGTGTTATCTGGAAGCTGAAGGAGAAAATAGTAGTGAAAGAGGGATTTTAATTTTGAATCTTTGGACTGTGGTGGTGGGGATAGGGTTGGCTGGGTTACATTCCCCAGCCCAGTCCGGGGGATTTGAGAAAAGCCCATGAAGACAGAGAAGGGGTAAGAAGAGAGGGGCTCTTCCCCTAAACCAGCATGGATATGATGTGACCCTCGAGCAAGCAGTGTCTAGAAGAGGGAGTGTGCCTCAGTATACGGGGCATGCACTCCGTTTACACATTCTGCAGTGGGACCTGTCTGTAGTGAGCCACCCATGGGGTGTCAGGCCATGTGAATGCAGGGTCAGAAGTGATTATTCTGTTCTCAGATGTCACAAACCCAGGACACCATTGCAGGTGGATGGAGGGGATTCTTTAAGCACACACGGATGCCTTAGAGAGTGTTCTAGAATTACCCTGGAAGGAGAATGCTTTCCAGGTCCAGCTCATGCAGGATGATCAATGAGGTCTGCGGAAGGGAGCCCTTGAGAGAGGAAGGAAATAAAGCAGCCGGCTGGCGCACTGCAATAAGGGGCAGACTGTTAGAAAGCTTTCCAAGGGGATGCATTTCTTTTTTATTTTTAAATTTACTGATAAAATAGTCAAGCCTGGAGTTGAGAAAAAATACTAGCTTTTAACTTAAGCCAATACATTTGATTTTGAAGTGGAGAGGTCAGCATTATGGAAACATACCAACTCTAAATCAGATTTCATCCACATTATATGTAGACAAATACTGTGTTACCACAAGGCTACACATCTCATTTCCTTTTCTGTCTAGTCCTCCACTTAATAACCTGAAAATCTATCTTTTTATTGAGTTTCATGCTATTTTCTTACTTACATACAAGAGTGCTACTCTCACCAATTGCCTATTGTCATGGCACATTAGTTAGGTGAATTTGTTGATATTTCTGTATTTTTTATTCTATCATCCAGTTTAAACAAGTGCCTGGGAACACTCCTGTGATGAAAGAAAAAGGCTATACTTTTTTTTTTTTTTTAAGGACATAAATTGCTGCCATGGTACAGTAGTTGGTGTTATTCTAGTTCCTGGCTATGGAAACACAGGGCACACTCTTTTCTGCCCATGCCAATTCACTCAAGTCACTCAACTCTTGCCAAATTCCTGCAGAAATAAACAGATACTATTGAGGGCAGAAGAAAGACAAGAAAGGATGAGGGGCTCAAAGTCAAAGCACAGTCTGCTTTATGGAATATCAGGACAAGTTCGTTCATTAGTTATTTCCCAATAACTATGGTCCAGGTTTTGAGCTTCGGGGACACACTACAAATAGGGCAAGAGTGGTGTGCCTTGAGGAACTTTGGTTCTGATCCATCTACCCCTGTCTTCCATTTGATGTAGCTAGACACAAGACACAGGGAGCCAAGAGGAGGGCTGGGAAAGAGCTTCCAGACTGTGGGAAAGATTAATATGTAGACAGGCATACTAGGAACTAATGGGTATCGATGAGCAGAGTGTGTTCAGTAAGTTATGGAAATATTGGGAAACTGACTGGCTTGGAAGGAAAAGAGAAGGGGTGTCAGGCAAGCTTCTTGAAATAATTGATAGGATCTCAATCCTGGGCAAATGATAGACAATAAAAGGGTACATAGGGTCAAAGAAAGAGAAAGCATAATATTATGGGACCATCAGAAATTCTGGCATATTCTGAATGTCCAGAGTATAGTTGTAGCAGGAAATGGGGCCAGGACAATTCTGAGCTGGGTTCTGAAGGCAGTGAGAAGTGGGAAAATATAAATTAGGTATGCAAATGGCATGTATGTGTATATAGCATAGAGCATCTCCTGAACAATTTCCCTACAAGCTGTTGCTATGAATGCACCAATATCATATCCTTTTGCAATATGATGGATATAGTCTTAAACAATTTTGCAGTCTGGGAAAAAGTCCTAATTGATAGCCATCAAGTCATAAAACACTTTCATGTATTTTATAAAAAGGGAAATAAAAACTGCTGACTGACCAGAACTTAACAACTGAATTTTAAATAATGAAATTGAAGTCATCATCTTTTAAGATACAGAATGTTCTCTGTTACAAAAAATTATAAGGTAGATCATCAGGGGCATGTGTGAGGGGACTGAATACATCTGTGAAGACTGAGTTTTATAAACTGTGATTTTATAAATGAATCATAAAGGTTATATTAGTTTATGGGGTGATTTCAGGCCTTTGAGAATTTTCCCAAAGAAGATAGAAGTCTTTTATTTGGGGCTATTTTATACCTGACTATGAATATTTTCTATAGATACTAATTTTACTACTGAAATGTGAGAATGTTTTTATAAGCCAAACAAGTTCCATTTATCCCTTCTAAAGAACAAAATATGTATGTTGCTTTTTCAAACTGACTCCAATATCCAGTTTGGTCAGTTTGGTTATTAAGCAGTGTTTCTAACAAATGTATGAATAATAGATAGTTTTTATCCACCCATGGGCAAATGAAGAACTTTAATTTATCACTGAATTTTGTTATTACTCAGAATGGCTTGTTTGCCTTATGAAATTTACTCACTGAACATCTGTTGCAAAAGAAAGTTAGAGGATAAACTATTACTCCTATGGAACAACACTTATTTTTAGGTCATGCCTTATTTTTTCCCCAAGGACCAACAAAAATTACTTATTGTGGGTCTGTAATTGAGCCTTAAAACATCTGCTTGCTTGAATTCACAATAAGAATCAGATTTATTGTTTAGACTATAGGGAGAAGAAAATGTCATTACTGGCCATGTCATGTCCCCTTTTAAGTGCATCATCATATGCAGCTATGGGTAAACTTAAGGAACCTGATACTTCCTTTGCTGGAGAACAAGGATATTTTTTGGCAGCTGGCTTTAACAGCAGCTCTGCGTGATGTAGGAATGGCTGCCACACCTACATGGATCAGTGTGGGTACTAGAAGAGAATTTTGCCATTAGGCAAAACAAATGGTCAAAATTATTAGAGAATTTGTGGTTCTGTAGAAACAGGAAGATAAGTACATGAAAGAGAAAGTAAAAACATGACCTGAATGCTCAGAGGTAAATAAAATCCTTCTGCACTCACAAAATATATTGGCTATAGGTTGTTCTAGAAACATTAAGCTAACAGTAAGAACCACTACCTGTAGGAGCCGTAAGCCAAGAAAATATAAAAAATTGTTGTATAGATCGTTTGGGACATTTCCATTAATAAAACTGAACATAGGTTAAAAAACATAAAGCTTAATCTCACTAAAAGCAAAAAGCAAGGCTGAGTGGGAATTTTCCGCATTTAAGAGAAGAGAGCGGAAGTCACCGAGGAAACCAATCTACCCAATCAGTAGAGAAAAAATGTTTAAATTTTCTTGCCAATACTGGTAACTACTGGGAAATGACTAGTTGTGCATTTACCACAGAAACTACCCAATGATAAACAATGACGTAGTGGGGGATGTGTACCCAGATGTCTTCTGAGTCACAGCTAACTGGACCTGCTGTCTTTGCCCTGCCTGAGCCTCCATTTCCTCGTCTGTAACATTAAAACGTTGAAGTAGATGAGTCGTTTTTAAAAACGGTCCCGACAGGCTATTATGGTTTAAGGGTTATTACCAGTTAGCCTTTCCATGAAAAACCCTGACATACAGTGCGGCCACCTGCCTGTCACGACCACGCTGCCCCAAGGCTGCAGAAGTCATGATCCTCTGCATTCCTTGAGAACTCGGGGGGACTGGGGTGAAAGTTACTTTAGCTCCAGGGATATGCAGCTTCTCTGGAGTGGACTCAACATGTAAGTCAGGAAACAGCAACACAGAGTCACCCCAGCAACTGTTAAATATGTAAATTATTGACCCCCATGCCTGCAGACTAGGGAGTGAGAACCTGTGGTTGAAATGCAAGTCTGGATTATGACAGCTTTTCAAGCTATGCGCCTGCACGTTAAAACCTGGGAACCCTGAGCTAGTCTCTTCAAACAGTTAAACTTTATGACAACAAAATGCTGGAATGAAATTTGGAACAGTGATACAACTTTTTTTTTTCTGTTCTTATAAATTATTGAATGAGTTTATTACTTTTTTTTTTAAGTTTTGCTTTTGCAAGGGGGTTGGGCATAAGACTGAAATGCATGTTTAGGTGAAATGCATTTTTAGAGCATGTCTCTAAAATGTCTGTTCTGGTCCCCGACTTCTGGGCTGCCTTCCAGCCACCAGTGGAAAAGAGCACAGCACACACAGGGTCACCTGGGCTGAAACTGGGCTGGGAGTCTTTCCAATGCTATCAGAGCTATTATGCTGTTCCATCATAGGCAACACTGATAGAACTTGAAATCAATCAATAATAGATTTTTAAATAAAAAATAACTTGATGCTAAAAGATGGTAACTGCAAGTTAACCAAGCATAGACTTTCAAGAATGACACAAATTTTGCCTGACTACAGAAGGAAATACCATAAAGAGGGAAAGAGGGGACTGACCAACACTCTGAAACTCAGGCAGAGATAGGCAGGGCTGCTGAGGTTTGTAATTTTAGGATGAAATTGCAGGACTGTTTGAGTTTTAAGGGATATATTCTTTTGCTTTATTTGATTTTTAGCATATATATGAGTTTATCACCTTTAAAAGATAAGAACATGTTTTATTATTTTTTCACGATTTCCTGTTTCTCCATGTAATACATGGAGGAAAAATAAAGCCAAATGCAAAAAAGGAAGAAGAAAATATATAGTTTTTGAGATGGTTATACAATCATTTTGTAGAAACCATCACCTAAAATATAGGAATATAAAGTGAAAAGAACATATTAAATAGGCAGTTTTCCAAAATTTTGGTTCCAAAGTTTGTACAAGTTGGCCAAGATAGTCACATAGATTTTTTTAAGGAAAAAAGTAATTAAAAACTAGGGGAAATGTAATTTCTAAGAATTTATCAAAATAAAGTAGAAGTTCATAATATCTTTAGGACATCTTTCAAGTTTGTAACTCTACATGCTAATAAGTGATGATACTTTGATAGAACACCTGAGAACCACAACAATTCCCAAAGTGTGCTCAGTGAAATCTTGGTCCTAGATTTCTTATGTAATAAAACCTTAGTGAGTCAGATAGGTTTGGGAAGCCCTGCACAAAATGGGTGGCTGTTGATGATGTACAGTTTCAAAGATTTTAGAGTTTTCCATAGTAGAGAAATATTTTCAGATTGTTTAACTATATTTTCCCATAAAATATTTGATGTCTATAAGCACTAACACCTCCAGCATTTGTGTTTTGTTATGTACTCCGAGGAATGGTGGATGACATATTACTTTGCTATCCATAGATTTAACAAATAGGCTAATGGAATAAATTTGTAATCCACTTTAGCTATTCTTGTCAACTATATAAAAAGGAAGTACTTTATATTCTAAACTTAGATGCTCTATAACACCTAGGTCTTAACAAAATTCCCTCTGGTGCTTTTGCTAATGTTCATGCAAATTGGTAAAGGTAAGATTTATTGATTTAAAAAGAAATCTGAAGACAGCACCAGCTTTGAGAATTCACAAATGTATCTGCATTATCATTAAGTGAGCAAGAGGGTAACATTTCTGCATTACTATTAAGGTGAAGTATCAGCATTAACTAAGCGGGACTGGTATCTGATAGTATCCTCAAAATTACCATCTGAGCTAGCAGCACCTCTTACAAAGAGAGGTCTGAATGGGATGGAAAGCAAATGTATGTTTTAAGGAAGAAACCTCTATTTGGGAGAACTGGGACTGGTGTGTAGGCATTTGGAGTAGGCCCATGTATGTTTTAAGCTCCATGTGTGGCTGACCTTTCTAATTGCAATTTCAGAACAATGTCCTATTATTTTCTATTGTAAATATTCTAATTAGATAATTATGAAACAAAGGGAAAGTGGCCACTAAGAATATGATTTTAATTTAAAATCTCAAAGCTAATAAAACTAAGAAACATATTTTTCATATAGTTAGGACTTTACAGATTTTTTTTGCATTAAGAAGCAGATTTATAAATGTATGTTTCATTTTCCTTAGTTTTTGTAACCATGTATATATTTTTAAACTTAGTAATACCAGTGGTTAAAGTTATATGTACTTGGAAATGAGCTGTTTTACTTCACAGTCAAAGTAAAATTACTGAAAAATGTTGGTTTAGTTATAGACAAGATTCTAGAAGAAAAATTACCTGATACACACACAAGCTTGGATTCAAGATAAATCAATTTTATATTTTAGAACTTTGCATTGACAGGTTGTTTTGAATCATGTCAGACTAAAATTAAAGCATTTAGCTTATTCTGAGAAATAAGTTTAACAGATAGTGTAATCACGTGCTTCTGTTTTTCCCTCTTAACTTTCACTTATGTGTACAGAAAAGTCATATGCACAGTGGCTTGCTGTATATTTCTAAAAAGGCATAACTATATATATAAAATCTATATATAACTATATATGTATGTATATACATATATAGTTTTTAAAGTCCTCATTCTGACACTGCAACCACTAGAAATACAGTTCTTTGTGGTAAATGTCTTTTCTAGAAGGGGAGGAGAGTCAATAAACTGATGTATGTTGGTGTTCATATACTGGCCAAAGGAAACAACAAAACTGTGTAAATAAACCCAGAAAAAGTAGTAAACTTTGCCTTTTATTTCAGAAAAAAATTGAAATAATCCTATAATTTTCTAGGCATTTCTAATGCATTTCTTTCTTATGACCTTTGTCACCTAGTATTCAAATAGTAATCATGCATACATTATAAAATAGGTTAGCTCAAGTAGAAATAATTTTAAAGACAAAATGGGGTCAGTGTACTAGTCATTCTTTTAACAGACTAGATAAAAGATGCACCTGGCAGCAAAATAAGGAATTCCCTCCCTCACTTTTTTTTTAGGAGACAAAGTAAGTACTAGTCATTCAACATACCACTAAAAGAGTCATTCCCTAGCTGACTAGTTTTAAGCACACTTTTTATTTGTTTAAAAATAATTTTGATCACCAAACAAGAACGCCAACATTATGTTCAGAAAATAGATGCAAAAGATGACTTTTACCGAGGGGGAGTCTGTAGTGACTCTTCCAGCAGTCATCTTCTCAGTCCCAGCACAACACATTTTGCGTTTGAGTGCTGCATGGTCCATCCTTGCCTTCACCCAAATGTCTCACGATTCTCTTTAAATAAAGGTTGAAAAACATCTACTCTGCTTCTTCCTTGAAGGCTGTAATAACCTGATGTATTATAATTTCCTATAAATTATTTCTGGTGTCCCTTTATTTTTATTTTACACACGAATGGCATAAAGTGGCTTTCAGATAATCAATGCAGAAGCCTTGGTCTATTCTCCCATGGACAGAATCAGCCTGAGGAACCAGAAGTTTATGTTAGCTGTGTGCCTTTAGGCGCAATTGAATCTTAGGTTCATTCTGTGACTTCTAGATGTAGCTTAGTGCCTGGTCATCACAGATGGCTTACTATTAAGGTTAGACTGAAAGCATGATGCTTGGTGACAATTGTATTCAGTGAAGGCAACTGTTTTGGCCAGGAATTCTCTTGTATCCAAAGGGACAAAGCTAAATAAGCACAGTCAGACATGGCAGAGGTTAATATGGATATAGCATATGCCCTTCCAATATGCCAAGCTAATACTGGCATTTCAATGTAATTGGCTAGTCTTTAAAGGGAAAAATAGCATCAGAGACATAATGGGACTTTAAATGTACATACTAGCAGCTACATAAGCTATGAAACCAATCCTGGGTTTCTATGAGTTCTACCATGTGGCATATGTTCAGAGTTGGACAGTGCCACAAGGATGGCACTCCACCTTCTTGTTGAGATGATTCAGGAGAGACAAGTAGAATGGCCTGAGTAACCTAAGTTCCTGGTGGAAAATTGGTTAGGTCCAGTCATGCATGCTCCATACTCTCACCATCCCAGGGGACCAGAACATCTCACTTCTTTGGGACAACACAAACGGGCATTTACAATCTGGCCCAAATTTAGAGTTCCAGCCTCATGTCCAATCTGAATCAGGGGTCCAACATGGCTGAACTCTGGAGTACTATCACCTGGGTTGTATAAGACTCTGCTTCTCTAGAACCATGACTGATGCTCAGCAGGTGTGACAGCAAGTCAACTCAGAGTTTAGTGGGGGGGGTTATAAATGAAGGAATGAGTACCTGTGGGTTGACCCCAGCAGACAAGCAGGGTGGAAGCAGGAGTTAGCATAGCTGTGTGTCTACCACTTCCACAGAGAGACTGTGGAGACAGATAAGGGCAGTCAGAGTTGACCCCACAGCATTAGTTAGATGTGTGAGGGTAGCCTTGGGCAAGACTAGGGAGGAGAGGATTCTCTGTAAGTGAGGTTGCCCTGGAGGACATATGCCAGCTGAAGGCTGTGTGACCAGACACTTTCAGGGAATTAGGCCACCATGTCCTCAACATCTCCTCCACTGAAAGGGGTATTGGGGGTCATCACAGATTAACCATACCTAAATTCCCCAAACCTCAATTTCCTCCAATGTCAATGGGGAATAGAAAAAGCATTCACCTTTGGCATTGATATGAAATTGAATGGCAGGACATAGTAAATGCCAAAAAACCATTTATTTATTTTTACTGGGCTCTTAATGTTCCAATCACTCTAATAACTTGATGCTCCTAGAATCCAACATCCTTGTATATGTCTGAACCTCTAACTACAACACTGTTTTTTTCACTGTCAAGCCTCTTCCTTGCCTAGATCCAATGTATCTCCCTTTCAAGGCCTACCATACTGCATCCCAGGCAGGAAGAATAACTCCCTCCACTATTATTCCCATACGGTTTTGCATGGGTTTCTAACATTATAGTTTTATTATAATCAATTAGAGTCATGCAAGCTCCATCCTCTCCCCATCCCAGGGGAAGAGTAACTAAAAAATGGACATTGATCTTACTTCTCTTAATTTTCTCCCTCCATTCTGGTTATTTGGAAAGCAATGTGTACTTGTTGAATGAATACATAAAAGAGAGGAGGAGTCACTTATGAGAAACTGATACTCTATTGCAAGGATTTGAGTTTTATAGAACCCACTCTCTCTTTTCCTATATTCACCCTAAGGAAATCTAGGAGTATGTTGATGGGACAATTGAAAAAATTATATTAGGTTAGGCATTTAGGTTAGGCATTTAGTTAGGCATTCCTTTCACTCTGCATGGATTTAGGTGTTTATTTTCTAGACTACTCTGATTATGAGTATTATATGTTATTGAATCACAAATCTTTTCAGAATATTATTGGAAGTATATAAATTACATGCATGCAAAAAAATCTTCAAAATTTGGACCTTCAAAAATAATTAGCTACTGTTATCTGATCAGAAGTCATCTTTCCATTTATAAGGATTTGTTACTGTAACAAATCTTCCAAATGTGGGTTTTTGGGTTTTTTTTTCTTTGTTTTTTTTGAGACTAGGTCTCGCTGTGTTGCCCAGGGTAGTCCCAATCCTACAGACTCAAGTGATTCCCAGTCTCAGACTCCCAGGTATTTGGGATTACAGGTGCCCACCACTGCACCTAGCTGCTTTTATAAGACTAGGTCTTACTATCTTGACCGGGCTAGTCTCGAACCTGCAAACTCAAGTGATCCCTGGCCTCTTGCCTCCCAGTGCTTGGATACAGGTGCATGCCACCATGCCCATTTCCAACTGTGTTTGAATCAATCACCTGAACCAATATAGTTTTCTCCCATTCTGTGTTTAAGGTAACATAATTAAGACATGGTAGGGAGCTTGCCTAAATATGGCCCACTGAGCAGAAACACAGATGCTGAAACAAAGGAGAAATACCTGAATCATTACTCAGCAGATATCTATGGACAGTCTGTCACAAGTTTGGCACGTTCTGGGTTCTGGGGACCAGATGGGACACAGAAGGCAAGGTATTATCAGTCTAGTGGAGGATACAGGCAATAAACTGGTAAACAACAAAGAAGATAAGTATAGGTTATGGGACGTTTTCTGCTTTGGGAAATCAAAGCAGGAAAATTTGATAGAGGGCCTAGTAAGTAGAGAGGGAACAGGAACATTAGATAGTGTGGTCAGAAGAGTTCTTGCCGAGAAGGTAAATGCTGAAGGTAAGATTTTACAGATACAAGGAAGCCAGCCTTGTACATACCTGGAGACAGAATTGTGCAGAGGACAGCAAGTACAAAGGCCCTGAGGCAGAAACAAAGAAAGCCATTTACCAGTTCTGGATTTGAGAAACAATTGTAATTATTGAATATTGGTTGTTTTAATTTGCAACCAATATACATGGCAGATTTTTTTTTAACCTTGGGAAAGAATAACAAACCAATTGCAAACTTCAATGCACTTTTCAGTTTTCAACCTTTATGTTAGCCTACATTCTCGTAGATTTCAAACATAATGATCAACAGTATAAGTGTGCTTTGAGTTGTATTTCATTTTGTTCAAACTTTAAAAAGCTGCATAAGGTTTTAAGCATGGTGATCGGTGATCTATCACTGCTGTTGCAAAAAGGAAACAGCCCAGTCATGGGGTCTGGTCCAAAGTCCTAGATCATGTGATCTGAACCAACTTCAAGTTATTTCTAAGGATGGAGTATCTATTATTTTATGAGCCATAACCAGTAAAACTCCTCTCTCCATACGTACATGGAAGAAATGAGAACCACTGGGGCTAGTCTGGATTTATCCCCTCTCCCTGACCTCTAGCTGGTTAGTACTTTAGAATATAAGAATCAGTCTTTGGATCAAAGATCTTTGAGTTTTATATGTTCAAATGATTTGCCATCTACCACATATTTGAAGATTCCCCTATCTGGGGATCCATTTATCATATTCAAATTAAGATTTGGGAGTTGATGGATTTGAGCTCTTGCTAAAATGTATGAGAGAGGAGTGTAGAAACAGAAGATTTGCATTTTCATTTGATTTCTCACAATGGAAATGCTGACAAGGAAGCAAACAGACTGAAACTCAGGGAAGATGCCGATGTTCTTACACATGCAGAGAGCTCCAACTTCTTAAAATGTGCAGTTTTCCCAGTATGCTGTGGCTTGGTATATAAAAATGGCAATTAGTCAGGGGAGGGATGAGCACAAGAGATCAAGATGACAGTCCACAGGTGACATGGTGGTGGAAGAATCATCTCAGGGTATACAATGATGTTAAATATAAGTATGTGTGTGTGTGTGTGTAATCAACAAAATAAAAAGCATGGACTCTAGAAAAAAGTGGCCATTAATTTTCAATTAATTAAGGGAGTGGGTTCCAGGACCCTCAGCCCTGATTTGTTTAGTTTTGTTTTGGTGTTCAGTTACTTTTTACTTTTTTTATTTATTGAAATAATATTGGATTATAACAGTGTAAGCATTGGCTTGCTTTATGACTGCGGACACTTTCATGTAACTTTGGTTTTGGTCAAAAGATCAGCATTATTGAATGACTTCTATGGGCTCTTGATTTCAATACTCTGTGAAGGCAACAGAGCTCAAATATACAGCCCTTGATGCTGAAGAGTGTAAAGTGTTGGGTTGATCTAATCGAAGGTAGTTTCTCTCTTGATCAAAAGAAATTGAACTTTCCTTATAAGCATAAAATAAAACATTGCAAGAGATAGCAGTATGGGAAGTTTCTGTGTGCAATAGACTAGATTAAGATTCTCTTTTCTTTGGCAAGGGAAATCTTCAACTGTCTCTAGATTCCTAGAGGTACAAATCATGCCAGATTATCAGGATTCTGACTGAAGGTTTTAAAATGTTTAAATCTTGTTCACGGAAATTTTAAAAAATAAATTGCAAACATCATTCCTTTCTTTAACCCCTTGTCAGTTCTATCACACATGAAGCAAATGTTTGATGTAGAAAATCGAAAAATAGAAACAAATAAGACAAATGAAAACTAATCTGATCCCAGAGATAATAATGACAATACTGGTACTTCTTCTCACCAGTGACACGTGCACTGACAATGAAAGGTGTTGAGAACTATGTAGGTACTTTTGGGGAAAAAGTAATCCTTTTAATTTATTTTACCACCACCTGCATTATGCATAATCCATACCCTTTTATAATGATAATTTAGTGTCTTCCTAAGATTAGTGGGCTTCCCCTTTCTTGATGACTCCAAGGCATTTTCATGAAAATCAGTATATATTGTACCCTCCCTTGCTATTCCTGACTGATTCAGGCATTTAGCCCTTGTCCAGCAACTATACATGTAGCGCCACTCTGACTTGTGCTTGTTCCAGGTTCTTCTACCAGAGTCATAATCTCATTTGCCTTGCATTATTTCTTCCTTCCTGTAAGATGCTGCTCCTTCCAGGGGAGCACAGCTTGTCTTGAACTCTTGTCTCTTCATTCGGGGTCTGTGTGGTATCTGTTGTGGGAACCCTGGCTGTGGTGCCCTGGCCCTTCTCCTCTGCCTGGGCTTGGTGGCTGCAATCTGTTGCAGTATCTTTGCTTCTTCTAGATTCCTTCAGCTTCCTGCTAATTTCCTCCTGTGGCTCAGAGCTGGCCTTGTTGTCTTGGTTCTGGTACAATTCGGGACCAATTGCTTCTACCTCATGCAGAAGGACTGTTCTCTGAGCTCTACATTTCAGTCCTTTCCTGTCTTGACAGGTAGTGTCAGGCCATGTTTCTTAAAAATGATGGCTTTGCAACTAGATAACCAATCTGGTTAGATATAGATGAACACCTCTAGATGGTGGTCCTGAATGTTCTGAAAGGTTTTATAATTTTTATATTACTTTTTGCTTGTCCCTTGGTGCTCAACTATTTCAAAGAACCAAGTGCTAGGTAGTGTTGCCAAGTCAAGAGCTGCTGCCCTGGTGTGAGTGAAAACGTTTTTCTTGAACCGTACCTGAAATGATAGAGCTATACCTCAGGAGATTTCTTCAGGATAGAAACAGGTTCTAAGAGAGTTTGTTTGTATAGGTAGGCATATTAAAGAAACTGGGTTAATAAAGAGAAATTGAGAATCTAACCAACTGATTACAAGAACTCATTTCATACTTAGGATATTATTTCTGTTTAAATTGGAACAGGGGCATGACCCCTGCCATCACGCAGATATTCCAAGGGAGAGGAACATGTATATGTCCAGATTGGTCTCATGAAACCCATAGCCAAACACTTCATTGGGGGTCCCTTTAATGAGCTTTACATGGGCTGGTGTGAGGGGACTCAAGGTGACATATACCCAGGCAGGAGAAAGGAAGCCCCCACCCCAAGTTCATGAAAATGGGGAGAGACAAGAGGCTGGGTTGCTCAGCATGCTTTTCCAATGTCACACACATGCATGTGCCGCCCACCCCCAGGGGAGATTCTCCCCTTTATCTGTAAAGCAAGTGAACCAGACAGTGCTCTTGCATATTCTCCCTGATTGATAGGTAACACTGTTACCTACAGGCTGGACAAGCCTGTAGTCTGAGTGTGAGTAAAATAGGGCACCACAAAGCAAGATCTGGGGATCATCACACTTCTAGATATCTAAGTGAAGGGAGCCCAAGAAAGGAAGAACTTCTAGAAGCAATAGAATAAGAGGCAAGTTTTAATTGTTTTGCTGTTGTGCAAATAGTTATCTCAGAATCTGACAAATTTTAATAACAATAATTGAAAATAGTTTCATAAAGAGGATTCAACTTATGATAAAATGACATTTTTTGCCAACATCTAGCACTCTCACACCTAATAATGTTCTTATTTGATTGTAGTTTGAAAATCTCCTGCAATTTGCAACACAGTGCTGAGCTGAGAATAATGGCATTAAACAGAGGATCCTCCCCATCAGACAGAGTGGCTTAGTCCAACAGTACCAGAAATGCAGAAAGATTCTTGCAACTCATGCCTTTATACCTGTGATAACATTTACCATATAGTATAGTGTCTGTCAGAAGCTTAGCATTTTGCTGAATCCCACGATACCCTGAGAAATAGATTCCATGACCCTGATGTCACATAACTTGTCCATGGAGCATGGGAGCATGTGTAGTTAGAATCTGAATCTCACTCATTCTGGGGTCTATGTTGCCTTCTGGGAGTGTAACAAGTAAAAGGGAATTTGGAAGGCCAGGTTTATATAGCACAAATTAAGCAGTGCTATGAAAATATTCAGTGCAAGCATCTATACTCCTGATGTGAATAACATAGCAATTTTTCCCCTGTGTTATCTATATTTCTTCAATTGGGTGGGGATGAATAGATCATTTCTAAATAAAACAGGAAGGCATAAAAAAATGAAATGAATGGGCTCAATCTCAGTTGAGGCAAGAAGAGTAAAATACATTTCCCTGCTTGAAAGAAAACGATTCATCTATTTGAGGTTCTATAAATGCCCTTTTTCAGAAAGTCATACAGCTCTGTCTAGAAGGGCATTTTACCTCAAAATGATGAGAGCTTTCATTTTCAGAAGGAATATCTTCTCATGCACTGACCCGAGTGAACAGTTCTCTCTGAAAACCCAAGCAGTCAGAGTTGGTAGAACCAAGAGAAGAAACTGACCCTGGATTTCTTTTTATTAAAAAAAATTTAAAGAGAAAAAAAGAACAATGGTAACCATTGTGGGAAACAGCAAGATTTTTAAGCAGTCTGATTTCACTGAAGAATTACAGCTACTGGGTAAAATTTAACCTGAAGAATACTTAGTAATGGGTCATACAAAAGAAAAATGAACAGTTTATATTTGTTCCCTGATCTAAGTTAGGAGAGTTGAAACTTATGTAAAGGAATTGAAATGATGGTGAAAAGAAGTAGGTTAAGGTGAAAATGGATGTTAATGTGTGGACAGAAGAGAAAAGTAGCCCGCTAAGTGGCAACACGGATGTTCCAAATGCAATCGTGCATGTAAAGCAGGTGTATAAATGCAGGGAAGTGATTACTGGAGGACACGCAAGGTACCAAGGGTCACGTTCATGTCAGGAGAGCTTTCAATACCTTTGAGCAGATACAGTAAAGCTGCAGACTACAAAATCAATGTATAAAAATGGTTTGCATTTTTATAGGCAAACAACAAAGTACCAGAAAGACAAATCAAGAAAATACTATCATTTAAAATTGCACCAAAAAAATAAAATATCTAGACATAAATTTAACCAGAAGGCAAGAAATCTGTCCACTGGAAACTATGATACTATTGAACAAAATTGAAGAACACACGCATACTACAAATGGAAAACTATCCTATCTACACTCATGGATTGAAAGAATTAACATGGTTAAAATCGCCCTTTTACCTAAAGCAATCTACAGAGGTCTGTGATTCTATATCAAAATCTATGGTTCTAGCTCTGACTTTTAGCAAATCCCTACCTCCAGACAAATCCTAATGATGTTTTGTATGTTTCCATGTAATGTTACACACCACCTAAAATTCAGCTCTTTCAAATTGAAACTCCCTAGAATTCTTTTTCCTCAATTTCTAGGTCATTATTCCTTGAAAACTCTCTCCTCTTGCTTTTAAGTTTCAATCAATGACTAAATTTTATCATTTTGATTTTGAGGATCTTTCCACTTCTCTTTCCACAACTATTGTTCTAGTAAAGGTCCCCCATCTCTTCTCATCTGGACAATTACATCAATCCTTCATTTCCCTCTAGCATTTAACATGCTTAATTAAAATTTCCCACAGAAGATCTTGAGTAACTAGTCTTGTCACCAGAGAAAAATCAGACATTTCTGTGTTTACTAATGACCAAGAGAGGTAGGTGTAGTCTTTTAAATGACTAGAAATAATCTAATATGAATTTCAGATTGGTTCTTTCAGAATTTCAAAGTTTCTGCCATTTTTTCCATGACCCAAATTATAAGGACGATAATGCATATTTATTTAAAAAATTGGTAATGCTCATTTTTACAAAGCAGAAACCAATGGTTGTGGTGCCACAGGTTCCCAGGGCAAAGGAGGAGAAGGAGTTAGGACTTGTTTGAATGCTCTCTTCTAACTCTTGGATTCATGCTCCTCTCTGCTACACTGAAAGCAGTGCCATTCCTGCCCTCCCTGGCTCCACCATGCACTTATGGCAGTTCAAAGCCATCAACCAGAACTTAGTTCAGGAAAGTTGGCTTGTTCTGTAGGGAGCCAGGGAGATTGATTAAAAAAGATCAAGAGCTACTCTGGCATCAATGCATGGTAGGGTAGTGGCAATGGGGACAGAGATGGTGATGAATTGAGAATTCCTGACTCTGCATCCTTAAATACCTGTTATTGCTTGATGTTTCTGGATCAGGGATGGAAGTCCATGTATTCATTTATTTCATTGGATCAATTACTGCACAAAATATCTTGATGGCAAGAATCCCTGAGGAACATATTATTGCAGAAATTTTGCCAAGAGATTTCACTCTAAGCAAGGAGGAAAAGGAAAAGTTCGAGAAGACAAATTCATTCTCCCAAACCATGTCTTCTTAGAGGCATTTACTTTTCATAGCTTTAAAGAAGGTCATTTAAGAAGGTCACTAATTTCATTTTGTGCTTTTTTTTTTTTTAACAAGTCTCTTCCCTCTACCAAGTCCTCTAAAAAAATACTCCTAGTTCTTGGGAGTTTGCTAGAATTATAGAATTATATACCTCTACTTTCTAGATTTTAAGAAACACATGGAAATATAAGTATATTTGAATCATTTTGCCTCAAAGTTGATGGAGCAGATTGGGGGAAGGGAGCTGGTTACTGACATTTGGACTGTAAATTGGAACCATTAAATGAAGTTCTGAATTTTCTTTCTATAAAGCCACTGATATATTCATGCCTTGGTGAATCTTGGTAGTGTGTGCCGAGGAAGAGAAGCTTTGAGTTGGTTTCCTAACTATGGCAAACATTTTATATTATTAATAAAATTATGTATTATTAAATGCATAAGTATAAATATATAAAACTAAATAGATGTATTTTTATATAGAACAGAAGTATGCATATTTTAATATAATTGCACAGATCAGTATATTTGTTAAATAAATTAAATATCAAATATAAAAGTGTCTATAGTAACATACTAAATATTTAGTATAACCTGTGCTATTATTAAAAGCATTAAGATATGGCCCACACCAGGTTAGCTGCTGGAGGTCACCTCGCTGGCTCCAGGCCTGTGGGAGGGACCCCCTTGCCGTGCTGCCCCCTCCGCCATCCCTGAGAGCCAAGCCCTGCCTCCAGGTTCCTCCAGAAACCCGCCCACCTTGCCCAAGCCAGGTTAGCTGCTGGAGGTCACCTCGCCGGCTCCAGGCCTGTGGGAGGGACCCCCTCGCCGTGCCACCCCCTCCGCCATCCCTGGGAGCCAAGCCCCGCCTCCAGGTGCAAATTACTAAACTAAACTAAAGTACAGATCTACTTTCAACCTGGAATATACTCCCATCAACATGCCAACCAATACAAGATCCATGGTTTCTCAATATGTAGAACAGGTTCGAAAGCAAAACAGAGTAAGGAGAAAAACTTTAAACATGCAAGCAAGCCCTACAGGAAGTAATCCATCGCCAACAAAGAAAGGACAATCTCCAGAAAACACCAAAGAAATGATTTGCATCTCAGAAAAAGATTCCTCTATTAACATGTTAAATGCACTCCAGCAATGAAGAGAAGAATTAGAAAAAAAGGACAACAGTATGATAGAAGCAATTAATGCACTAAGGAAGTAGAAACATATAAAAAAGAAAGCATCAATATGTGTACCCTAATCAACGAACTAAAGAATGAAAATGAATCCCTAAAATTGAAATTGAAAGAGACTCAAGATTTAAAGGTTGCAATAGATGAGCTCAAAAACGCACAGAAAAGCCATGGCAGTAGAATAGATGAAATAGAGGAACGATTCAGCACACTTGAGGATACAGAAATAGAGAGGACAAAGAAAGAAAAAGAGAGAAACAAAGTAGGAGGACTGAAGACAAGCTCAGAGATATGTCAGATTCCTTAAGGAAAAGAAACATAAGAGTAATAGGAATCCGAGAAGAAGAGGAGAGAGTTATGGGAAATGAAAGACCATTCAAAACAATAATAGAGGAGAACTTCCCAAATCTGAAGAAAGAAATAAATATAGACATACAGGAAGTCAAAAGGACACCAAACTACTTTAATGAAAGAAAAGCCACAGCAAGACACATCATCGTAAAACTTTCTAGAACCCAAGATCAGGAAAAAATAATGAGAATGGCTAGAGAAAAGAAACAGACAACCTACAAAGGAAAATCCATTAGACTGACCTCAGATTTTTCTGAAGAGACACTCCAGGCAAGGAGAGAATGGAGTCACATCTACAAAAAACTCCAAGAAAAAACGTGCCAGCCAAGAATACTCTACCCTGCAAAGTTATCCTTCTTCTATGAAGGAAAAATTAGAACCTTCTCCGACAAGCAAAGTCTCCAGAAATTTGCTACCACTAAACCCCCACTCCAAGAAAGTTTGCAGGAGGCCTCAAGACCAAAACCATAAGAAGATCAAATACAAGAAACAAAAACACAAAATAAACCCCAAATGACCACCAGGAAACCGTTAGAATCGCAAATATCAATAATCACCCTAAACGTCAGTGGTCTAAAATCAGCAATCAAAAGACAAAGAGTTGCAGACTGGATCAGAAAACAGAACCCAACATTCTGCTGCCTCCAAGAAACACACCTGATCGCTAAGGAAAAGCATAGACTGAAGGTGCAAGGCTGGAAAACTACACTACAAGCAAACGGCCACCACAAGAAAGCAGGAGTTGCCATTCTTGTATCAGACAGAGCAGACTTCAAATTAACAAAAGTGACAAAAGATAAAGACGGCCACTACATAATGGTTAAAGGGACAACCCACCAAAAAGACATAGCAGTAATCAACATATACGCACCTAATGAGGGAGCACCAAAATTCATAAAACAACAACTAGTAGAACTGAAATCAAATATTGATGAAAATACATACGTGGTAGGAGATTTTAACATGCCACTCTCAACACAAGACAGATCAACAAAGCAGCAACTACACAAAGAAACAAAAGCTTTAAAGGAAGAGCTAGACCAAATGGA
>PVHY01017752.1:0-30667 GCA_004024945.1 Uropsilus gracilis
CACCCCCGTTGTTGGGCAAACACGCCACGGAACTTAGGTTGCTGCCCCCTGCTGGCTGCTGTACGTGATGCTGCAGTAAATGTGGGCGCCCGACTCTCCACATCCGCGTTTCGTGTACTGTGGTCAGTGTCCAGATGTGAGTTCGCTGGATTGCAGGGATTTCGCTTCTCAGTGTTTCAATCACCCCATGCCTCGCTTTCCTTTCAGCTGCACCATTTTATGTTCCTGCCAGCAGTGACGCTCAGCTGGCTAAGTGAAGTCTTGGTGCATAGCAAATACTTGACTACATAGCTTAATGATAGTGAGGGTTGATAATAATTTTGAATTAGAGCCAGCCACGGTGGCGTGAGCTTTAATCCCAGCCTAGGATGGGAGGCTGAGACTAGGAATCGAGTTGAGTCCTTTTTGAGACCCGTCCGTGGCAACACACTGAGACTGGTCGGACTGGTCTCGAAAAAGCATCTCGGTGTGGTGGCTCGCGCCTGTAATCCCAGCTACCTGGGAGGCTGGGGATCACTTGAATCCAGGGTACCCCGGTTAATGAGAGTCTGCAATTCCCCAGGCAACATGCGAGACCTAGACTCAAAAATAATAATAATAATAATAATAATAATAATAATAATAATAATAATAATTTTGAATTAAATGTTTCCTCAGGAAAATGTTCTGCTGCTGCCCTTGATGTTCTAGCAAACGTTTATCGTGATGAGCTTTTGCCGCATATTTTGCCCCTTTTGAAAGAATTGCTTTTTCACCATGAGTGGGTTGTCAAAGAATCCGGCATCTTGGTTTTAGGAGCAATTGCAGAAGGTGAGTTTAAATCATGTTTGAAACGTGGTGTTTTTTAGTGGGTGCTATTGTGGTCAGTTGCGTGAAGGAATTCTTGTATAAATACAAAATTGCTGTGCATTGCTGGGAGATGCTGAGAAATGGGTCCAATAGGTGATGTATAAGTGTCCTAGAGCGTAATTACACCTACCTGGATGGTGTACAGCCTCCTACTTAGACTATTTAGGAGCAACTTGGCAACACCGTCCTATCCTTAGTGCATTGTTGACGCTCAACATCGTTAAGCAGCACATGACCATGCTTGTTCTCTGCCCTGCTGTTCTCCTGTGTTGTGATGTGCAGGTAAATAGGAATGTCTTCTAGGAATGGAAGCGTTTTATAGGCATTTCAGAAAGCCAAGTTTTGCATTGCACAGTTAGGGTTCGGAATCCAACCTGATGATCCGTAGGAACAGCTTGTTCCCATTTCAGCTGCAGGTTTTTATAATTTGAAAGAGATTATTACAGTGTGTTGCAGTGGAGGTAACCTGAATGTTTCCTGTGAATATGTGTATCGGTTTGTTCAGCAGGAGTGATGTCGTTACCAAGTTTCTACCGGTTCTCAAAGACCTGCTTTTTCCCTAGGCTGCATGCAAGGCATGATTCCATACCTGCCCGAGCTCATCCCTCACCTCATCCAGTGCCTCTCCGACAAAAAGGCTCTTGTGCGTTCCATAACATGCTGGACTCTGAGCCGCTACGCACACTGGGTGGTCAGCCAGCCCCCGGACACATACCTAAAGCCATTGATGACGGAGCTGCTGAAGCGCATCCTGGACAGCAACAAGAGAGTGCAAGAAGCTGCCTGCAGGTTCGGCGCTAAGGAGTGTTCAGTGCCCGTTGGGGTGGGGGGGTGTTAATTTCAGCGAGAAACTGATTTCCAGCTGTGCTAGTGGAAGATCGGTGTTGGATTAGTAATGGGGTTTTCATCAGCTCTTCAGCTTAGCAACTGAAGAAAAAGTATCTGGAAGCGTCCTGATTCTTAATAGGTGAAAGGTAGTAGGGGACTGTGGTGAGTAATAGCGCTTTTTTTGATGAGTCTGGGGAGGATACAGATTATATTTGAACTCCTGTAGGTTGCTCATCAGGTGAGGTTATTTTAGCTCAAATTTTATCAGGCAGATGCTGAATGCTGGGCTTTTGCAGTTCCATCTTGAGAGTTAGTGGCTACTGGGGGATATTAAACAGCTGTGTGATTTATATCAAATGCCATGCATGAGACTGCAAGATCATAATGTTGATAAACAGGCTTTTATTAACAGATGACTCTAGCCTGCCATTTTCAAAAACTCCTGAATGGTTAGAACAGAGAATAATAAAATCTTAATTTTAGAACTAAAGGACTAAATATACTTTTGAATCAAAAGAAGTTCAAGTGTAAATTGAATAGTCGCACAAAGACTCAAGTTTTTTTTTTCCTTTCCGGTATATTTCTATTAATAACATAAATCTTACTGTAAAAGACAAGTTCAAAATAGCAAGTGCACTACACTTTCTAGTATCAGGTTTAGAGAAATATTGTTAACTCTTTACTGAGACATAGTTTACAAATACAATTGCTTGTATTTAAAATGTGTAGGGTAAAAAAATTAAGCATGTAGGGTGATGATTTGATACACATGTTGGGGTACATTTACAAAGATCCAGACAATTAGCATGTCTGTCTCTTCACAGAAAGATTTGTGCATGTGGTGAGAATGTTTAGGATCTGACCTACTCTCAGTAATTCTCAAGTGTACAGTATCATGTTAACAGTTATAGTCACAATGCTGTACATTAGATCTTCAGAAGTTATTCTTAGTATAGCTGATAATTACATCCTTTGAGTTAACAGTTGCAATTCTGATTTCGTTAATCTGGAACATCCATTAGACTGAAATCTGAGAATGGGTTCATTGTCTATTGCTGTATTCTTAGTAGTCAGTGACTGAATCTATATAAAACATCAGGTGCATTTTTTGAATCAGTAAGTCTAAGAGCCAGTGACATTTTAGTTTCACATTTGCCATTGTAGCTAAGCAGATGTCCACCAGTGATAGCCTCTGAAGGAAGTGATGATCAATGGGAGAGAAATAATATATGAATGAGGTGAAGGGGATAGGCGTGAAAGTGGTTTCCTGACTTTATGATAAACTGTTCTCTACACCGATGATTTTTTTGTGTGATTATAGTGCCTTTGCTACCCTAGAAGAAGAGGCTTGTACAGAACTTGTTCCTTACCTTGCTTATATACTTGACACATTGGTCTTCGCATTTAGTAAATACCAGCATAAGAACCTGCTCATTCTTTATGATGCCATAGGAACATTAGCAGATTCAGTCGGACATCATTTAAACAAACCAGTAAGTATCTGTGATAAGTTGTGTACAATATAATTGCTAAGTTATACGTAATATAATTTCAGCCAGTAGGTTAACCTTTGTTTGTGAGATGTGAGGCATAGTGTCCACTACAGTAAAAATCCAGCTCTTACAAAGACAGCAAGTGGCTTTGCCTTTACATTTTTTTTTTTCCAACATGCATGATACGGAAATTGTAGCAGAGACCACATGACTACACAGATAGTTCATAGATTGACTAAAGGAAAAGTGATAATAGTATTATATTGTGAATTTCTACTTTTTACTTTATTCTGGGTATTTCTTTTTTTTTTTTTTTTTTTTTTTTGAGACTAGGTTTCACTATTTTTGCCTGTGGAACTGCAGGCTCTTGTTGCCCGGGGTACCACAGACTCCAGTAATCCCCAGCCTCAACTTCCCAGGTAGCTGGGATTACAGGCCCGCGCCACCACGCCCGGCTATTTTTTTGGAACTAGGTCTCGCTACGGGCCCCAGGCGGGACTTGAACCGCGATCCCTAGCCCCGGCCGCTTCATAGGCTGAAGCTTACAGGCATGAGCCACCGTGCCCAGTCTTATTCTGGGTATTTCTTGTATCTATCACTTAAAAAACAAAAATGAACTGAGTTAACCTCAGGTCTTTGTTTTCTCACCAGAGTTTACAGGTTTGAGGCATCATATACTCTGTTTCCATTTAGAAATAGGGGTGATGGTCTACGGCCATACCACCCTGAACGCGCCGGATCTCGTCTGATCTCGGAAGCTAAGCAGGGTCGGGCCTGGTTAGTACTTGGATGGGAGAAATAGGGGTGATGGTTAAAGATGCTAAGTAGTGGTAGTGGACAATGACTGTGGAGCCAGCCTCTGCTGGTGTGTATAGTTGGAAGGGAAGTGCCATTGCATTTGTTGTAAAGGTGTTTAAATAATACTGGAATTTTAGTAGCACTCAAAATTCCCTGCTGAAGCATAGGTTTCGGGGTTTATGACTGTGCAATGCATGGTGCAGGACATAAGATGTGGGGGTTTATTTGGGTGTTAACTGGTTTTGTTGGCCAAGTCGGGGGTCAAGGAGGCAGTCATGAATGTCTTAAACAGACCTTTCACACCGTGCCCCTTCTAATTCTAAATACGCCAAGAGCTGTGTTTGCTTACTTGGTTTTGTGAATTTTTTCCGTTTCCCTATCACGTAGTAATTACAAATCCTTATACAAATACATCTGCCAACTTACCCATGATTCATAATGTGCTAGGCCACCAAGCCTTACTATTCCCTGTCACAGATCCCAGGATGAAAAATTTCAAACCCTAGAGAGTGAAATTTGTGAGAAACATCCCTGATTATGACCCACTATTTCTTATGTAGTTGTGTGTTTATGCACCTTTTACTTAAAAGCCATACAGGGTGACTTAAAAATGGAAGAAGAACTGTTCAAGGCCGGACACCGTGGCTCGTGCTTGTAAGCTTCAGCCTATGAAGCAGCCGGGGCTAGGAATCACGGTTCGAGTCCCGTCTGGGGCCCGTAACGAGACCTAGTTCCAAAAAAAAATAGCTGGGTGTGGTGGCGCACGCCTGTAATCCCAGCTACCTGGGAAGCTGAGGCTGGGGATTGCTTGAGTCTGTGGTACCCCGGGCAATGAGAGCCTGCGGTTCCATGGGCAAAAATAGCGAGACCTAGTCTCAAAAAAAACAAAAGAAAGAACTGTTCAAATTAATCTAGATGAATTTTAATTTTCATACTCAAAACAGACTTTTTTGCATGCATTTGAAGTTATACTTCTTCTTTGTAATAGGAATATATTCAGATGTTAATGCCTCCATTAATCCAGAAGTGGAACATGTTAAAGGATGAAGATAAAGATCTCTTTCCCTTACTTGAGGTACGTTGAGCTCAGCCTGTACTTAACCTGACGGTGTGTTACGTCCACAACAGATGTTCACACCAGAAATGGGTGTATGTTATGATGAGTGCTGAGTAAATAATGGAATTTCTCATTATTTTTATTATGGTGCATCTACATTAAGAAATACTGTTATAAGAGGAAGTATAATTGAAGTATTATGGGTTTTTTTGTTTTGTTTTGTTTGGAGACGGAAGGATTATACATCGTTCCTAACTGGCTCCTCTTAAATGACTGCAGTTTCCATCAGCATATATATTTCTGTTTCAATCATACTCATAAAAATAGATAGCGATAACAATTTATTATGTGGAGTAGTGCTGGGACTCAGTAATAAGGAGGAACTTCACCTCATACTTTTTCTGTCCTGTTTAATGTTAGCTTTTTCCATGTATACTTACTGTTTTTTTCATTACCCAAAAGTAATTTTCATGATATTCAGCAAACTGAACCACACTAGCAAATGTAACTTAAACCAGTAAATTGACATTGTTTAGAGCCAGTGCAGTGCTTGTCACTATTGCTCCCTCTGTTACTTCACCTCTTCTGTGGATTGTCCCTGGCCAAGAAGGTGAAAACCTCTGTGACCAGGAGCAGTGGCTAATTCTGGGCCCTGTAAAACAGAATGTACCCATTAATGTTCGCCCATATCGTAATCAGGACGGGAGAGTAAATAAATGTATATCCATATTTGAGAGAAAGATGGACATGTGTAGCTTGTAAGCTGTCTCTGAAGGGTAACCCCATTATGGAAACTCCACAAGACTTCTGAAGAACTCCCCGCAGCTGACTGCCCAGCTAACAGGCCATCGGGGACCTCCACCAGGGAGGGGCTTGAGAAGAGGAACCTGACGCTGTGGGTACACAGCTGCCGCGGGGGTCATGGGGCCTCGTTCCAGCCTAACGTATCTCCAGAGTCTCACACTTGTCCTTTGTTCTCTCCAGTGCCTCTCTTCCGTTGCCACAGCCCTGCAGTCTGGCTTCCTTCCGTACTGTGAGCCTGTGTACCAGCGTTGCGTAAACTTGGTACAGAAGACCCTTGCACAAGCCATGGTACTGAAACCTTTTATCTCTCCTGACATGAGACTTTTTCTAGGGATGGGCACAGTTTGAACAAGCTTTTTCAGCAGTTGAGTCACTACAGGTGGTTTCAACTTTGTGTCTGATTTCAGCTGAACAATGCTCAGCCAGATCAGTATGAGGCTCCAGATAAAGACTTCATGATCGTGGCCCTGGATTTGCTCAGCGGCCTGGCCGAGGGACTGGGCGGCAGCATTGAGCAGCTGGTGGCCCGGAGCAACATCCTGACGCTCATGTATCAGTGCATGCAGGTAAGCCTTCTCCGGCCCTGGCAACACAATGTCACGCCTGGCTCTCCCCTCTTGTGTTGGGGCTAACTGCTTGCCGTTTCCCACAGGACAAAATGCCAGAAGTTCGGCAGAGCTCCTTCGCCCTGCTGGGGGACCTGACAAAAGCGTGCTTTCAACATGTGAAGCCTTGTATAGGTAGGGACGCTTTCCTGCTCCTGGGGTCCGATTTTGACATTTGGCGTCAGTTTTTCCCTCTGTAAAAGGCCAACATGTTTGTCTCTGCGTTTCACTGTGTTAAAGCAGCCCTGATTGCAGCAGGCAGGGTTGCAGTCACCCTGGCTTACTGAGCGTCATTTCAGTAGCTTAGGTGGGTTCCCCTCTCGCTGAAGGCTCGGAGTAAGGGTGGCTTCAGCGTGAAGGCCCTGTCTGTCTGCCTGCGAGGCCTTGGCACTTGGTGCCTGTGTAAGGCACTTGGTGCGGCCCATCCCATCCTTTGCGTAGATCCCCAAAGTGATGAGGAGCTCCTTGAGTGAGGTGACCCAGTTTCTGTCAGTGTGTGGATTCGGTGAACGTTGTGGTTATTTTGCTTTATTTTTCTTGTTTCTTCTCTTCTACCAGATCACCTTCTTTATTTTCTGTGTCCACATTTTGTTTGTAATACACAGTAGATGTATCACACACAAACCTTGGTTTAGAATGTCGGCCTCAGTGACTTTCAGACTGAGTAATGGCATTATAGTATGGTAAAATAAGTTCATCATGTTTATCTGCTTTAAATGAAAGTGTAATGATTTTTAGTTTCTTGGAAAGCTTCTTCAAATACTTAACGATTTTTTTTTTTTTTGAGTTTTAAACTAGTATGAAAGGATTTTAGTTCTTTTCATTAAAACTTTGCGCATCTAGGTGTATCCTCGGGGGGTACACGTTGTCTGCTCTGTTTAAAATTTCCATCAACCATGAAAATGATGGTTATTGCTGGGCACGGTGGCTCATGCCTGTAAGCTTCAGCCTATGAAGTGGCAGGGGCTAGGGATCGCAGTTTGAGTCCCGTCTTGGGCCCGTAGTGAGTTCAAAAAAAAAAATAGCTGGGCATGGTGGCGCGTGCCTGTAATCCCAGCTACCTGGGAAGCTGAGGCTAGGGATTGCTTGAGTCTGTGATACCCCGGGCAACGAGAGCCCTGTGGTCCCACGGGTAAAAAATAGCGAGACCTAGTCTCAAAAAAAAGGTTATTTTCTAAATCTGTGATTCATAATAAGAGGGTGGGGCGATATTCATGCACATGCAGAAACATTTGCTGGTGTCTGGAAACATTTTCTTTTTAACACTAGGGGTGTGCTGCTATTAACCTGGTGCGAGAGACACAGGATTTGCTAAATATTACAGTACATGCACCATCTGCCTGCTACACACACTACCCCCCACCCCACCCCCAGCCTCTTGTGCAGGTGTCTGCATTGTGCTCCTGAGGTCAGCTGTCCCTGTGTGGTGTGGCACTGTGGCTCCTGGGATGTCTTCCCAGCAGGGCAGGAATGTCCTGGCTCACCCTGTGCACTTCTGTCCGTAGCCTGCAGGAGGCGTGCCTTTGGAGTGCCTCCATTCCTGTCAGGTGGAAAAGGCTTGTCTAGAGACCACAGCCTGAGCAGGATGGGAAAAGTTACTTTAAAAGCCAGGATTACTGATTTGAAAGTTTTGTGTATGTGTGAAAAAGAAGCTCTGAAGAAAGTTCTCTTGTGTCTGGTTTTCTGCACTTTTCATTTGAATTGTCTTAGTCTGGTGATGAGAGATGACTGATCAACTCTTTAACCTAAAATAACCCCAAAACTTAAATTTCCCGGTGTGCTTCTTGTGAAAGTTCAGTGCCTCTGCAGATGTTACCTCCTTCGGTTCAGGATAAATACCACCCCTTTACTATTTGTTCTCTGGATATATTTCACTTGGTAGATTTCCTCTAGAACAGAACATGATGCTGCTGACACATTTTTTTAATATAGTGTTTAAATTCTTTTTCCTAGCTGATTTTATGCCAATATTGGGAACCAACCTAAATCCGGAGTTCATTTCTGTTTGCAACAATGCCACTTGGGCAATTGGAGAAATCTCCATTCAGATGGGTAAGATTCTCTTCCCCTTTAAAAGTATAAATATTTAGCTGCTGTCATGTTTTTGCAAGTGCCCTTTAAAAAGATTTTATAACATGACATAGTTAATAAAGGGAAAGAACGTTTTGCATTGTTTTTTCTTAACATTCAACTTCGTTTTGTTTTGTTTTGTTTTTTCTCTTTTGGCCATGATCTAGGTATAGAGATGCAGCCTTATATTCCTATGGTGTTGCACCAGCTTGTAGAAATCATTAACAGACCCAACACACCAAAGACGTTGTTAGAGAATACAGGTACCATATGACTCAACCGTTGGTGGTAGAGAGAAAAGTATTTGCCTCTTTCCATTAAGATGTGTAGAGAAACCAAAGCAGAGCTGTCTGTCTTTAGCAACTCAGTTCGTTATTGATGCCTGTTTTGCATTTTCACTAATGAAATATGTACTGTTTGAGCTACATTCCATAAGTAGTTTATGGAAACTTAAAAAAAATGCTACTGTAGTGTTTTAATGCTCCCTCAAGGGGAGCTAACTACTGGGCAGTACAATTTTGCTCAATTTTACTTTTACATTAATTCAGAGAAAAACAGCTGGGAAGAAATGTTCAGGCTTATAGAAATGTGATGAAAAATAGATGACAACGTAGTGACTAATTTGGTTAATGATGGCATATATATTTTTGTATTTCATTGTATATATATTTTCCTTCAAGTTGCAAACTGAAGCAGTATTTGATGGGAACTTTGTTCAGGGGCTTGTTTCTCTTGCACTTCTAGAGAGCATGTCTGTGTGAAAGCGTCCTTCCATACTGCAGAACACCTTCCGGGCAACTTCCCTCTCCCCTCTCTGAATTGGCTCATGATGATAAAAGATCTAAATTTTGTTTTCAACTAAATGCATTCCTGTCTTCCAGTAATGGTTACTGTCACCAGGGTATACCAAAATACCAACAAAGTAAAATAGGGTTTTCTAAATAAGAATGCATTTTCATTGTTGATTTTTTTTTTTTTTCAACTTTAGAAAGCATATTCTCTTGTGATCAACATTGGTGTTTCTTGGTATGGAAGGATACCTTTTAATTATAAAACAGTTTATATGGCTGTTTGGCTGTATGGGTACTGTTAATATCATAAAGTAAATTAAGAGTTTCTTGCTGGGAAATACAAAAATCTTTATGTAGGCTAGTGATGAAATCGTGTCAGGCTTTTACCTGTAGAATGCAGTACCTATACATGACATTCAGATTTGGAACACTTTACCAGTAGAAAATTACTGTCGAACCTAAAGCTTCCTATTTATTTTTAAATGTGAATGCATAGCTGCAAATCAATGTTGAGTGTGATGTATAGTAAAGTTTCTTGTGGGATATCAGCTGATGAATTTATTGGAATTCTTTTCACCAATTGGCTTTATAAGATTATCTTAACCTATGGTTCTGCTCTCAGTAAATCAAGCAGTAATGCCTTGCAAGTTGACGGATTGAATTTGTAGACTAAGAAACACTGGGAATCATTGGATTGATCACAAGTGACTGCAGAAAATATTTCCCTCACTCCTTGCACAGAAAAAAGGGGATTTTTTAATTATTAAAATACTTACAGTGGCTAACGCTTGTAGATTTCAGCAAACTCGATTAACTGTTTTCTTAATATTTCATAAAGCCAATCCCGTAGTGAATGCAAGTCCTTGCTTTTTCCCCAAGCGGCATATCCTGCACTGAACTTTCTCAGTGGACCGTCATCTGCGTTACCGCATGTTCCATTGGCTTGTTCACACTCGCCTGTTTAATGAGAATGTTGCATAGTTCGTGTCTTTTGAACATAGGTTTTCTTTCTCTTGCTTCATATGAATCTGCTGGATTTTAGTATTATCTGTGTAGTTGCTTCAAGTGACCCTTAAACATTTTTCTTTACCCCCCCACCCTTTTTTTATGAGAGGTTAACCTGTAAGTTTTTGAGAGAACACCATTAAAGCACCTCATGCTTTGTTTTCTGTTCGTATTTTTTTCCCCGTTGTGTATAAATGTATTTATATGTATGTACCTTTGAATTGCAAGATGCAGTTCTGAGTTGCGCTTGTTTTTAGTTTCTAGAACATTAAGGACTTCCCTGAATTTTGATGGTGAATATGTTCGGTTCAATTCTACTTCAAAAAAAAATTTTTTTTTATCCTTTGTGTCAAATATGGCTTGAAACTAGATTATGACTTGGGTTACTCTCACCATCAGAGGTTTCTTGTTGGATACAGCACAGCAGTTTTACGATCCGTTCACGCAGCAGCACATAGCCTGACACTGAAAATTGGCCAGTTAACTTTGATGTGGGACAATTCTTTGTTTTGGAAATGCTGACAAGCCCCAAATTTGGATTAAATTCCTAGGTAATTTTCAAAGAATGGTAAATCACTTACAAAAGAAGATGTGGAGAAGTGAGAAAACTTTTAACTTCTCAGAGCAAGTATGTTTGAGTAGAAGCAGTTCAGAAATGTGACCCTTCACATTCACTGATACATTGATGGGCGCACAGATTTCACTACATTCTCAAATTTCGAATGGATTTGAATGAAGAACCTAAACCCAGTTCATCGCTCATCTCTGAAACAGTGCTATCTTGACACTTGAGCGAGAAAAGCAATTCATCATGGTTTTTGGTGTTCTCTCAATCTTTAGAGTTTTTTTAATTCCTTTTGTTTTCCTTTTTCCAAGAGTATGCCATATATGTTGCTGCCCCTTATTTTAGGGGGTGGTAATAAACAGCACTGGTGAAATCTTATGTTTATTATCATACACAAATTCTGTTGGTTTCTGTTTCTGAGTTATTTGTTGTTTTTTCTTTATTTTTTCTCCTTCCCCCTCATTTGCTCATGTCTTGGTTGGCGTTTGGTGGTGTATAACCGTGATTGCGTTACCTTAGCAATAACAATTGGTCGTCTTGGTTACGTTTGTCCTCAAGAGGTGGCCCCCATGCTACAGCAGTTTATAAGACCCTGGTGTGTATTATTCAATCTTTTTTTTTTAATTCATTTTTCTTCACTCTTTCTTTCTCTATCTCACTTCTAGATATATTTTCAGTTGGTTACAAAAATCACAATCCTTAATCATTACCAACCATGTGACTAATCTTGTCCTATCAGGTTTGTGAGGTTTTTCAGTAGCATCGTCATGTATATTTATTTTATGTTGTGGCTAACGACTAATTGATGCATGGGATAAGATTGTCACATGCTTGCTGTGTTAAAAAGCTTGATTATACATAAAAAAAGCATTTAAATATCCAGTAAAACAAAGATGCATGCAAACTTAATAAATTTAGGTTTTTGCATTTTCTTTTTGAGAATTAATTTGAAAACTTGGATTGCATTAAGAAATACATGTCTAAATTTGTTATGTATAGTGATCTATTTGCTTGTTAATATAAAAGTTAAACATCTACACCATAAGTTGTAAAATAGTTTATATTGTGGCAGTATATCCTATGTTCTGCTTCTTTTAATTGATAATCTTTCAAGTCATTTCTAGTAGTGTTTAATGGAATACAGGTCATAATACAGTTTAAATTTTAATAGAGTAATTTACTCTTGGCTCAAGCTCATTAATAGCTTAAATGGGAGATTAAAGTCAATTGTCCATTTTATAGGTGCAATCTATTGACAAGATACAATTTTAAGGTTGCTGCTATAATGAGATTAAATGGACTCAGTATATAGGAAGTTTGAGAAACTTTAGCTTTATGAAAATTTCCTAGACACGAATTTTATCTAGACTGTGGTGCTTATTCCATTAAATACTGTCCATTGGTGTTATAATCAGACCTGCTTTCTACACAAGCACTCAACTTAGCTCTGTCATTCAATAGGTGCACCTCTTTGAGAAACATAAGAGACAACGAGGAAAAGGACTCAGCGTTTCGTGGGATTTGCACCATGATCAGTGTGAATCCCAGCGGAGTGATCCAAGTAAGTGTGCGCGGGAGCGTGGCCAGCGTGGCTGCTGTTGGTCGCCGGCCGGCTCGAAAGGAGGCAGGTCTTGGCGCAGTAACTGAGATGCACCTAGATTCCTGCTTCGAACGCACCTGTGCGTGGTGGCTTGTCTCTGAAGGTTTTGTACGTCATGAAATAAAAATGCTAGTCAATGGGGAGAATCGGGTCTCGCTCTCCTCTCCAGCTAAGTCCGAGGTGTTTTTCCCCACGCCCAGCCCGCAGCTCTGCCCTCGGTCCTCACCCTGTGCGCGGGTTCTCGGGTGGCTGGGCACCAGGGACCCCTCAGACCAAGCAGAGACCCCGTCCGCCGCTAAGGCTCCTTCACGCCGACTGACTGTGACTTGCTTGTTCCTGCCTCCTTTATTGGTATTGTGCCTCGGCCTTTTTCAGGGCTTTACTTATTACTGATTACAGCATGCTATGTGATCAACACTCTAGGCCCAGCTGCCCTTTGGCAGCGCTTAGAACAGAGGGCCTATTGTGTAACGTCATGGTCATGGGATGGCCGGGGGACCCTGGGTCTCACCTTCCAGGTGCCCCCAGGTGGAGGCTGAGGCCGGGAGCTGCGGAGGCTTTGTGAGAAAATAGCTTTTTATTTCGGACTTCATGCCCTGACATCTTCAGTGGGGCTCTTTGGCTCGTTCCTATTGTCTCATTCACTGCTGTTGCCTGTTAAACTTGGGTTAGTTCAGAGACCCTTACGAATTAGCGACCAATAAAATTCTGTTGATAGGGTAAAAAACACAAATAGAATTGGAGAAATCTTGGCTTATTTTACTTAGTTATTATAAAAACAAAGACAAGCTTTAGAGGTGATCCCTAATTTTAGAAAACCCCAGCCATAAAGTTTCTTTTTTCTCCAATACTTAGGAATTTACTGTCACCTCACATGTGATTTAGAGGTAGCTGATACGACATGTCTTAAGAAAGGAACATTTAACTGGGGTTTTGGTTATTCTCTTTGTGAATTAGCATTTTTAGACAGTAAATGCATGTCATCATGAAACTACTGCCAACTTAAGAGTTGTTGGAATTTCTACATCTTAGTAGTGACTCTTTGGATGCGGCTAAGGAAAAAATTTTTAAATTTTATTTTTCATATTTGCTTTTATGATCGCAGGTTACAGATAGGCATAATATATTTAGATTTATAACATTAGACTTTGATATTTGGAACAAGTAAGGAATCATAATTTAAATAAACCATAGACTTCAGGCTCATGGCATTTGATTTGCTTAAATAGACATCTCATACACATGCTTTAATATCAGTAAACTTTGAAATTATATTTTCTGAACTTGATAGTGAAACAAATTTGACATCAGACTGTCATTATTGAATGTTGTATATTGGGCTGTTTTAGGGCTGGATTAGCTCTTTTTTTTTTTTAGACTAGGTCTTGCTATTTTTGCCCATGGAACCGCAGGCTCTCATTGCCCGGGATACCACAGACTCACGCAATCCCCAGCCTCAGCTTCCCAGGTAGCTGGGATTACAGGCACCCACCACCACACCCAGCTATTTTTTTGGAACTAAGTCTGGCTACGGGCCCCAGGTGGGCCTCGAACCACGATCCCTAGCCCCGGCCACTTCATAGACTGAAGCTTACAGGCACGAGCCACTATGCCTGGCCCAGCTTTTTTCGGCTGTACTTTTTTTCCCATTCAGAGACTAGGACTGGCTGTGTTGCCCAGGGTTGTCTCCAAGCCGTGGACTTAAGCGATCCCCAGCCTCAGCCTGGGATTACAGGCATTCACCACCACGTCCAGCTTATAACTGTGATTATTTTTCTAATACTTGACTATCTGTAGCTGAGTCCTGAAATTTAGAGCTCCTCTTTATACTTGATTCAGACTCATTTGGTGAATTCCTAATGGTTTGAAAATTGCTTCTTTTCAGAACTAAGATCAGTAATCTCCTTTTTGTTCTAATCATGAAGGTACTTTTAATTGGTGCTGATTTGAGGGTTTTAGTCCCCACTGTGTGTAAACATTTACTCAGCTGTTATTTTCTAACATAAAGTAAAAGCCAACAGGGTCTTAAGTTCCACCATAAAGTGGCAACTAGCGACTTCTTGACGGACCAGCAGAGACAGTGGTCATGTTATTACTTGTAATTTCTTATGTTCTTAAAATGTCTTGTGTTTCTTAAGACACAATTCCATGGTGATAAAAAAAACTCTGAACTCTACATATTTCTTTCACTGTGACAAATGTCACTAAGATGTGTTTCTTTTTACAGGACTTTATATTTTTTTGTGATGCTGTTGCATCATGGATTAACCCCAAAGATGATCTGAGAGACATGTTCTGTAAGGTAACTAAAACAAGTTCTTACAGTGCACACCTTATTACTGTTAAAATCCTATTTGGAGAGTTTGGATTACTTTTATTTTGTGTGAAACTTGGGCTATTCAAATCCTACTTAGTAGACTCTAACCACTCTTGTACAGAACAATTCTGGTAAAGAATTGATTTAAGTCAATTTTGGTAAGATACAAGAGTCACTATCAGGAGGGTAAGCGCTTCAAAAATACTTTGTCAAGCAGTCCCACCGATATCCCTGGTTCCCATTACCACCCCCCAACTACCCATATTTCCAAAGATGGCTGGCGGAGTCTTGCTCTGTAATATAAATACTTGTATCGTGCTTTGCTTTATTAGTGCTTCTTTTAGAGCCACTCCAGTCAGCACTCAACCACCACAAAACCAATAAATGAGTATTACACGTTTGAATCACCAATACAAATGGTGATGTAGTTGCAGCCATGAAACGCTGGCTTTATGTTTCCGGCAGAAATTTAAAACTTCTTTGTTTTCCGTAATTATCATGGAGAGTGTCAAGATTGCTTAGACTACATTTGTTACTGGGACAGTTGCTATAGTTTAAACTCCTCGAAGCACAGTTTTGTAGAATATGAAGAACTTTTTGAGGAAAACATGGAATGCTGTAAAATTTAACATAAAGTTCCAGAATAATAAAACCAGTAGTGTTGGACCTCAGAAGCTGTGCATAGTGGAGTTTTTCCCTTTTGTTACTGATAAATGGGTGTGATGTTCTTCCCTCTGTGCAGATCCTTCATGGATTTAAAAATCAAGTTGGGGATGAAAATTGGAGGCGTTTCTCTGACCAGTTTCCGCTTCCCTTAAAAGAGCGTCTTGCGGCTTTTTACGGTGTCTAATCATGCGCTCTGAAGCTGCAGCCCCATGACGAGGGGTAAGTCTCGTGGTGTAAAATAAAGAGGGGTGAGTCATTGGGGATAAATTAGGGGTGTTTGCGCTTGGGGGTAAGTTGTAAGAAGGGAGGGCTTTTTTAGTGATTGCTCTGACGCAGAATAGAAGCTTTGTTTTCTGTCGAGGTTGAAGGGCGCGAGCTTGCTGTTTTGGACTTGAAGCCTGAAACGACTTGTGTAGACTTGGGAATTCTTGCAGAGAACCCGCAGGGCTGCCTGATAAATGCGTGGTTCTGCTCCAAGTCCTTAGGAGCAGGAGGCCCTAAGCTGGTCTAAGCTTACGCCTCCATTGCTTCTGTCCCGGTCTGGCCCTGTAAGGGGCACCGCCATTGACTGTGGGTAGCATAAAACTAGTTCGCTGTTCTGTTCTCTGCCGAGGTCTCAGCTCAGCTGCACAGCCCTGAGCTCAGCGTGTCTGCACCATTCGGTCCCTGTCCATCCCTCGCCGCGATGCTCTCTCCGGCACCCACCCCTGCCTTCCCGTCTGTAGTCGGTCACTGATGACTCTTACAGCCCAAACGTGTATTTTGGTTTGGTTTTCCTCAAAAGTGGTTTCGTTGTGAAGTATGAGTTTATGGTCTCTAATATATTGAGGGCTTTGTGTTGGGAGTTTAGGGGGAGACCCCAGAGAAACTAGAACTGGGTTTGGGCTCGGCAGACAGGAACAGTTAGTATTTATTCTTCACATGTTACCGTCTGCCTCCCACGTGCCCGGCTCCATGTTGTAGGATGGGCGTGGAGGGTTCTGTTCCGGTTTAGGGAGGGTTAAGTCCACTTACCCTCCCTGAAGGATTCTTGTGGGGTGGTGGGAGTTTTCCTGTTAAGTCTAATTAATATTTCTGGTGTCTGAGCCGCCGCCCCCTCATGGTGTTTCTTGAGCACTGAGCCCTGGGATCCTAGATGCTGATGGTCAGTCCAAGGCTTGCTGTCCTGCCTACCTCACCAGAATGGCTGGGTAGCTGGGTGTTAGGAGTACAGAGCAGCGCAGTAAGTACGTCTTTCAGTAGGTCTTTGAAGGTGACCAAGAACCCTGCCCTAGAAGCGCAGACCTGACGCCCAGCTGTGTGCCTGGTGTGCTCCAGGCTGAACATCCCCTTGGTTGGGAGGCTGCTCGGTTGCTGCCTTTGAGCTGGGTCCGGAAGATGGGGAGATGCAACCCCAGACTGTCGGAGCCGGACTGGCGGTAGGCGGCTGCGGGGCCATCTGTGTGGGCTGCCGCATTGTGGTCTCAAGTATTGGCGGCTCCTCTGGGCTTGGGGTGTTTTGGCAAAGTGCTTGACTCCCATCTGTGTTCAGTCACGAGGCCGCTAAAGACAAGGCTGCGGCCTTCCCGCCTGGAGCAGGCGTGCTCTCGGGGACCAGGGGCGAGGCCTTGCTCAGCTCTCAGAAGCAAAGTCCCTGCACGTGTGACTCGCTTTGTTGGGAGAAGGCTGCTGTCACCTGCCGGTGGTCGCCAGCGTGCCTGGCCTTGGTTGTGTCTTTGTCCTTATTAAAGCTGCTGCTGTTGCACAAGTCCTTGGCCAGGAAAACCAGGAGGCCTGACCAGACTGGCCGCCACTGGGAAGTAGGGGTGGGCGAGTGGATGGTCAGGAACAGTGGGAAAGGCAGGCGCTAAAAAGCTGTGTCTTCTGAGGTGCCTCCTCAGCTGAAGTGTCCAGTACCCAGAAGAGTAAGTGACCAGGCGTAGCGTTTCTCGGCTTGGATGCTTGTGTTGCCTAAGACTGGAAATAGTGGCCAAGAAGGGTCGGGCTTCGGTCCTCGCTGAGTAAGGAATGTGATTATTTCCAAGTGCTGACAACTTAGACTTGACCAACGTGAGACGACGTCTTACATGAGAAGCAGGCAGTTCACGGTACGAGACGCTGCCCACGCTGCTCCCGCCTGGCAGGGGTGACCGGCCGGCTGAGCAACCGACCGGGAAAAGAGACACAGACGCTCACCCCTGACTGGCAGGAGTTTAGGCAGTTGGTCTGAATTTTCATTTTCTTTAGGTAGAAATAATACTACTAATTAACTGTGTGTTCCGCTGATCTCGCAAGAGCAACGATGGCTGAAGTCTGTTTGTCTCTGTTTTCTTGTAGGTCCTTCAGTCTTGGCGACTATGAGGGAGCCTCTGCACCCAGGGAAAATGTTACCCTTTACAGGGGGGAAGGGCAAACCAGTAGGGAACACAGTACAGTCCCAACCCTACTGGGAGGGGCGGGAGGGAGGTGTTGCCGTCACTGTATTAAGTCGATGTTGGGAAACGTTTTAACATCTGGAGCCTTTGTGGGTGGAAATCTGTCTCCAATTACAACTCTGCACTGGATGCAAGAAGCAAAAAAGAAAACAAAACCTGTTCCATCTACTCAACAAAGCCGTCCATTCGGAATATTGCGGGGAATTGTACCAAAACAAGAACCACAAAAGGATGCCTAGGGACGAGAACGAAAATTCTATAGTGCACAGTAAAGGAAACCTAAGAAGGGGGTCACAAACAGTAAAGACCTTTTTTTTTTCTTTTTTCCCTTTTTTTCTTTTTTTTACTTTAAAGGTTTTTATAGATTTTCCCACATGATGGGCTTTTTTTTTTTTTTTTTTTTTTTTTTTTTTTTTTGCATGCTGATGAAGAACCACGTAAATGAAGCTCAGAGTTACAATCAGCTTGCCTACCCATAGAAGCAGGTTCTTGGAAGTTACGATTTAAGGTACCCCCAAAACTGTTGGAAATAAAACGTAACAAATTCGAACCATGAAGCGCCCTGTGGAATGCCACGCGAGTCACTCCTTTGACCTTTGTGGGGTGGGCAGGGAGGGGAGAATAACCCGGGTGGGGGCCTGTCAGACTAAAGATTGACATCTTCATTTTGCATTAAAACATTAATGTAGTGGATATAATTTGATGGTTGTACTTCATTAGATTTAATTTCTAGGCCAAGACCTTGCTTTTCAAGTGCAGTTTCAGATTCGGGCATGCGTTCTGGCTCATCGTGATTGAGAGTACTTTGAACTAGTGGGGAACGTAGCATGCTTGCCTCGCGTAGAGTGAGAGTGGTATTCATTTACCTCTGTCGCGCCAGTCTGTGTTGCCGTTTGCCAATCCGATAGAGTCCTGCATTTAAAATTCCTTTTTAAGACTTGTGGATTTTCTTTTAATTAAGACTATAGGTATAAAGTACTGTAGTTTACAGCTAGGCCTTGAAATATCTTTTTAGGATCTGTTAGGAATAAGATTGATATTGTATCGTGTGTAACCTGCACAACGTGGAAAGCTGATATACCTGTGCAAAACCTTTGCCTCTGTGCCGTCAGTGTGATGTGCTTTCTGCATGGTTATATACTCTAGTGATTTTATTGACCCTTCAGAGAATTAAACTCCTTGGTAAAAGAGCTATTAGAGGCTGCATTCGCGTTAGTTGGCACATACAGACAATTGTAGGAGTTGAAGACGATTGCTCTGTTTCAGTGTTTATTCCCACTCAGCGTACTGCCTTCCGAGCTTTCTGTTTCTGTTCAAAGCATGATCTTAAAGACACGTTTCAGTTGACGGGTGTCATGCAGGGTCGTCCCCACGCCGTGTTGGCACAGGTCCGTGGCGGCCCTCCGTGCCCCGGACACACGCCCACGGGGTGCAAGTGAAAAGCTGCAGAGTGAACGTTGGTTTGGATCCTCTTCATTTCATTTGTTTAGCTTTTCTGTTGTTTTTCTCTACGTACATGTATTCCTGTGAATAAACCCTGGTTAAGTTAACCCTTTGTTTTTCCTCCCATGTGTATTTTCTTACATACTGTGATGACTGTGAAACCCTCACTGGTACACTTGATCCTTGTCCCTACGAAAGTGCAAGTCTTTATGGGTTTGGATGCCTGCGCGGTGTATCCCATGATGGTGAAGGGAAATGGAGAGATTTTTCTTTTTACCTCTGCTGGTCAGAGGCAAAGCCACACTTTTTCCATTTTTCAATGCTGCATATTTAATCTGCAACAAAAATATTAAGCCATAACGACCTTTTTATATTTTGGTTTGTCACCTTTGCATTGCAGAATAAATACTGAATAACCATTTTTATAAGCAGTTGTTCCTCTCCGCATGGCTCTCTCGCTTGCTCGCTCTCTCTCTCTCTCTTTCTCGCTCTCGAGGTGTGGAATGATACAGCCACCGCACTGACTCCAGAGCTGTGTGCGTGTGATTTTTGCTATTTCAGAGAATTCCAGATGCATGATGGCATGCGGAAGGTTTCTGTTACTGTATGCGTGTGTGTTGTTGTTGTCTTTTTTTTTTTTTTTTTTAAACATGTGCTTTCACCTTCCTTCTCCTTTGGCTTTGCAAATTTCAGTCCAGAAAGCCTGAAATTCAATTTTTTTTAATTTTTTTTTTTTTTTTTAATTTCGGATTCTAAGTTGGACCCAAAGGATATACACATACAGTGTTTTGCTTTGTGCTCAGCATTGTTACGCTGGGAGCTTAAGATTTGCTTCCTAGTCAGTCTTGAAAGCCTGGTTAGTGTATCTGTTTTATCCTTAAATTCTATTGATAAGCTGTAATTTTTTGGATACTTTTTAGAATTTAATATGAGAGATATTTTAATACTTTGGAATTAGGCAGTAATAGAATAAGTTGGAAGAAGTAGCAAAATTCATCTCTAAAAATGTTAAGACAATTATAACTGCAACCTTTACTAGTTCTTGGGTCTGACCAACAACAGTTCTGTATTGACTGGGAAGCAAAATTGGTTTTCAGTTAGATAGATAGGTAACATAAGACTGTGCTCATAATTTTGTAGTTGCTCAATCTGTTTTTAAAAGCAAGATGAAATTTTATTTAAAAAATAGAAAATAAAATTCGTGATACTGGCAACTTGAGATCTGAGTTGGAGTTTTTTTCCTTTGTCTTTTTTCCCCCCTTGAGATTGTTTTTTTCCCCTCCTTTATATTTCAGACATAGTCTAGCATAGGAATTTGCAGAAGCCATTTAAGTTACACCTTTGAGGTAAGCTCTGATTTAGCATTTGCTGTTCTGAAGAAACTTAATACATCATGGGATATATATAAAGCAACTTCATCCTTGTGGTGTCGTCTTAATCGTTTTGAATGTTGACCGTCTATGAAGTTGTGAGTTCGTCTTTGTTACATTCCAGTGTTCCCTCGTGGCACGCGTAAAGCACGGCTCGCTCCATCTGCTCCTCACGCGTTCAAGTGCTGTTGGTGCGCTGACTGCAGCAGTAGCCGCTGCTAAGTGACGTAGATTTTCTACTTGAATATTTTTATGTTGTAGGAACCTCAGGAGGTCAGTGTTTACTGTTTTATATATGCCTTCTTTTTCCTGTTCGAGCTTCTCTCTTTGAAGGATTCTAACAGAACAAAAGCTGCTGATCAACCTAAGTTGGAAACAGAAAGTGTATTTAATAGAAATTAAATGCATGTTTGGCAGTTCCGTGTCGTAGTCCATTAGTAGGTGAGCTTAGTGCCACAGATGTTCATTTATTTGGGAAAGGATTTTGCTTTTTGTATTGTCTGATCTCTTTAATAACTTCATACTGTGTAAAAAATAAATCAGTTTTTTTGTATTTTGGTTGGTTATTTCCCAGATAATCAACATGTAAATAATCTTTAAGAGCCAGTTCTGATGCTTTACCTAATTGCTACTTGATTTTGTGATGTAAGTTAGATTTCAGAATAGATTTTAAAAACACTTAACCAAGCCATTACATCTTAAGAACAAAATAAGTAGCATACATTTTGTAATTAACATATTGATAAACACTGTGATTTTTTTTGTTAAGACTTTTTCATTGATCAGAATTGCTTAAATTGCATATATTGTAAAATAGGGATCAGATGTATATTTTAAAATTTCAACTGACTTTATTGAAATGCTTTGTCTACTCAGTTATAAAATAATTCAGATACAAGTTTTATCTCAGGTGAATACTCTTGTATCCTTTTTTGCTTTGGTAACATGCTTAAAGGGGGTCATAAGTTACATGCTGTGTTTTTTCAGTGTCTGTTATAGAGGATCTTCCCATTCAATCTGATTTTCCAGTCCTTATTTGAGCAGCGAGGGTGGTGTATCCTTCCTGGGGAACCTTTCACATGTAGGTTTATTTACCTTGAATCTTCAGCTCGGTTCTCCTCCAAATTCTCAAGCCAGGAAAGTGGAAATTTTTCTGTTCAATACTAAATTACCGTGCATAGACAAGCGCCAGAATGTTAAGATGTCTTAAACCCTTTAGTCTAAATTTCATAGATCTTTGCCATAAAAAAAAGTGGTTTTTTGTTTCACACAATCTTTATTATTCATATTGAATGTATCAACAGATAACGGTGCAAAACATTCTTCCCGGGAGAAGAGTGTGTCGAGCAGAACTGCAATCCTAGCCCCTTGTAGCGCTTCAAGGCACAGCTTTGCTTAGTGAATTTTTGTTTTACTTTATTTTGTAAATAATCCAAAAGGGGAAGACACTTAACTGTTGCTGTTAGTCATACTACTGGAATGTCAGCATTATTGAAATCTTTCAGAAAACTAGTCTTTGGATTCGTAAGGGCCCAGGGTAATGTGTGTGAAAAATCAGATTGATGGAGAGTCCGAGTAACAGTAATCCCCAGTAATAATACCATGCAAGAGCGTTGTATGCCAACTTAACACCCTTCATGCTGTGTTGACTACAGAGCTGTCTCTGATGCCTCTTAAAAGTTAAATTTTAGATGCAGGTTTCATTCGCTTGTACACTTTACAGGTGACCTGTGACTAACTTTTTGTCTTAAACATTTCCTCCCCTGATAGTGCTTCAGGTGGAGGATTCATTGTCTTTATGCCTGTTATGCATATTCATTTTAAGGTATACCTTTAAATTATAACTACTATTGTGATTTGTATCCCAGAATGTAATTTCTTTTCATGTATGCATAATTTTGAGGAAAGTTAAAATGGTGATTTTTTTTTTTCTTCTCCACCTTTTGTACATTTTAAAACCAAATCAAATCTATTTGCCAAGCATTATTTCACTTACTAGGAAAACAGTAGTTTCTGTTTCATAGTTTTGGTTCAGCTACTATAGAATTCCCTTATACTCTGGCTCGGTATTGTGTAGAATTAGCTGTTTGCAAATAGTCTCTTCCTAAAAACTTGTAACATGGTTAGCCTGTAAGGCAGTGTTGTTGATTCCCCCCTAATACCAGCCTCCTGAAGGGGTTCTGCCATAGTTTCCCATATTACTTCATTGTTTCCTCTGTGGATTTATAACCAAATTAAGGTGGGGTGATATTTATGACAATAATAGACAATACTGTATAATTAATTTTACATAATAGATTATCTGTGAGGAGACGTTTAAACGTGGTTAATGACTTCATACTATAAAACAGTTTTACGTTTGAATATTCATGGTAACATTGGGTGCAATAATTTAGTAGTTTTAGCTTTAGTTATAAATAACTGGATCTTTCTGCTGACAACTTAGGTTGTATGAGTTATGCTTAAAAGCTTTAAATCTGATGTTCCTGTACCTGCCACACTATGTTAGAATGTGTCCTTCAAACATATCCTCCTGCAACTTCTCAAACTGTACTAAATTGATATTTCTTGAAGTCTAACTCTGTGCTAACAGATCTTCATTTTAAATAGAATACGGTTTTAATTTTTGATAAGCTGCTGAATTTTAAAGAGAGTTTTTTGGGGCCACCAAATATTTTGGATCATGCAGAGAATATATATTGTACTGTAGTAATTTTGTATTTACATTTGTATGATGTGACATAATAGATGTGAATGTTAATCACTGCTTGACTATGTTAATAAAGTTGTTTAACTATAGATGTTTCATTCTGATTCTTAATGAAAGGAAATGAGGTTTCCAGCCCTCCATTTTGGGTTTAAGTAGATCTTGTATTTCTCGCTGGGGTTTATATTGAGGAGGTCCGTGTCCGTCCGTCCCCCGCCCCCCCAGCTTCCGAAGTAATGCACCCTCACTTTACATCTGTTTTGTTTTTGTTTCACTTATTTTTTTAGAGACTGGGTCTCGCTGTGTTGCCCTGGGGTAGTCCCGAACCCACGGACTCAAGTGATCCCTAGCCTCAGCCTCCCAACTAGCTAGGATTACAGGCGCGTGCCACCACGCCTGGCTCCATCTGTTTAAAACGAGTATGTATTTGTATAGTGCGGTGAAAAATTGCTTTCTCATATTTCAGTTTCACTCCCATGGTTAGATTTCTAAATAGGTGATTCCAGGCTCAGAACTTGGGAGAAGGGAGGGGAAGGTGCTGTACTACCATTCAGACGATGAGCCGCTCTCTGGGGGGAGATGGCGTGTATGTGGGCGTGTGTCCTAGGAAGACCTCCTGTTGGTCCTTTGGAAAATGAAACTTGTAAGTTCGGTGATTATTTTTATAAAGTTTTTCTCTTCAGGCTGTAGTTGCGTATCACTGATTAAAATTACGTAACATTTCAGGGGAAATGGGTAATTTGTCAGTTTATTTAATAATATTCACACTATATTAACAATGATTATGTCATCACCAAATACTTTTTTTTTTTTTTAAGGGAAACATGGTTCTGATTTATTTCCCTGTATTACCTGCTTATGATAGTTGAGATTTCTCAGATGTGTTGCCTTGCAGGGGTTGGGGAGGAATGAACTGGGCTATCAGTGTTGTGTTAATTTACCCTCTTCAAATAGAACTTGAAATTCCAGAGTTTGGGATTTAAACTGGGGGGAAAGATATAAAGCCAGTTCTGTCATGAGTTAAAGATTCCGATCTGCTGAAGTTAAAATTGTAAGTTAACAAATTTAGCAAGACCTCAGTACAAAGCATTTTGTTACACTACTTTTTTACTGTGAACATTTTTATGAGTTAAAACCTAACGAAGACTTTACAAGTGACTAAAGTGAAGAATATTCACTTTACAAGTGAATATTCAAGAATTACTGGGAAAGCACTTATCCTGCGCTTGGTAGCCTTTTACAGCTGAACGCAGAAACTCCTGAAGCTGTGACTCATTTTCTTGAATCCTTAATCTGTGTCCTTGTGTATGAATTGGATGTAAAGACATCTTGGCTACATAGGTCGCCAGTGTTCAGTACAGCTTGCAGATTCTCTTCAGAACTTCTCAACAGTAACAGCTATTGGCAAGAGTGGTACAAGAAAAGCATTTAAATGCATATTAGCATTTGGCTCTGACAGTTTAATTTTTATTCTGAACATTTCTTGCACGTACAAGTAACTTGTACGTTTTATTGTGGTGGTTGACAGCACAGCGTTTCAAGCAGATGGAGTCTCATCTGTCCTTGCTGCACTGCCCACCACTGAAGCAGTCATCTGCCCGGGTCCCTGGCCTTGTCACCTCTTCCTTTCTTCCACAGGGAAATTCTCTTCACCTCCCAGCCTCCGTCTTCCCCTGGGTAGGCTCGGTTCTGTACATGTTGTGCCTGCAGTGACCTGTGAAATACACATTGGCAGGAGCATTTGCCACCGTCTCCGACCAGTTTGCACAGCTGCCTTAACCGTTGTTGAACTCGGAGAGATTCTTTCAAAGTTCACACTGAGGAGGCAGTGGGCGGGGTCTCCAGGCGTCTGTGTCCATTCGCGGTGATTTGGTACAACTGCTGCACGGAGATTCTGGTCGTAGCCCAGTTCCTCAGATTCAGTGTGTTCGGTACCCAGCAACGACATCCGGGGGGCGGGAGGTGGTATAGTGTGTGGCTCCAAGCTGTCACTTGGTAGCGTGGTTTTCTCCCCAAGTATAGGAAACTGTACCAAGTTCATTGCATACTAACCTGCCCTCGTCACTTTTCCTGGTCTCAAGGAACTGACATCACAGGAAGACAGGTAAAGGAGCATCATGCCGGGTGGCAGGTGTGCTGGGTGGCAGGTCATGGTGGGGGGTCATGCTCCTCAGGTGAGTTTAGGGCCGATAGAGGAAGGCGAGGGATGTCATTTGAGCAAAGTTTGGGGTGTCCGATGTTGTGGCGAGTTACTCCACGTAACGGGGATGGTAAGGACCGAGGCCTCCCAGCAGCCATGAGCTGCTTCACGACAGGCAGGTAGGATCTCCCCAGCGCGGTGCCGCAGGAGGGCATCTTCAAGGAGCTGCTGGTTATCTCAAGGAGCCGGGAACTAAGGATCCCTGGAGACTCCTGATGAGTTTCTGGGGCACTTTCAGGTGCTTTCCGGGGAAGGATCTACACATCCCATTCTCTGGCATCCTTAAGATTCTCAAGCGTTTTTTACATCTTAAATGCATATTTTCAAACAGGAAAGCTGTCTTTTGTTTTTTGGTTGTTTTTGTTTTTTTTTTTTTTTTTGAGAGCAGGTCTTACTATGTTGCCCAGGGTAGTCCCAATTGCTGCAGACTCAAGCAAGCCTCAGCCTCCCAGGTAGCTGGGATTACAAATGCCCTGCCACCACGCCCAGCTGCTTTTTCGAGACCAGGTCTCACTATGTTGCCCGGAGTCGTCTCGAACCCATGAACTCCAGCGATCCCTGACCTCTTGCCTCCCAGCACTTGAATTACAGGCACATGCCACTATGTCCGGCTGGAAAACATGTTTAAGATGTTTTCTTAACCACTTTTTCTTGAATCACCTTAGACTTTCAAAATGCATAGCTGGTGTGCAAGAGCCACTCCATGAAACAGTTACTACAAATACTATGTATGCTGGGATTTTAGTTTGTTTTAGCTCATCCTGCCTGCTGCTGTTGTAGGCATGCGCATCATCTTTGCGGTTCTTTTTTTTTTTTTTGAGACTAGGTCTCGCTATTTTTGCCTTTGGAAGCACAGGCTCTTGTTGCCCAGGGTACCACAGACTCAAGCAATCCCCAACCTCAGCTTCCCAGGTAGCTGGGATTACAGGCACACGCTACCACGCCCAGCTATTTTTTTGGAACTAGGTCTCGCTACAGGCCCCAGGTGGGACTCGAACTCTCTGCGGTTCTTTAAATGAACCTGATACCCCAGAAAAGGAAAATTTGGTTTTTCTTGAGCTCCACAAGTAGCTTTAATTATACCTGATGTAGAAAGCAAAGTATTTCACTAGATGGAGCCATTTGCCTAGATTACCTCAGGAATACTAGAAGCTAGTAGCACAGGGTTTTGTAAAAACAAATGTCTAAAGTTCACCTTAACATGACATTTTCAAGGGAAAATATGCTTGAGGTGTTTTTTTTTTTTCTCACCGAACTTCTAAAATTCAGTGTCTCCCTTCGAACATACAGAATCTTCAGGTCTTTAAGCCAAAGTTCCCAACTTAAACGTGCCAATGCGTCACCCTTATTAAGATGCACTAAGTCTAGGTGAGGGCTGAGCTGCATTTCTAGCAGGTTCCCACACACTGGCTTCACGGACCTCCATCTGCAAGGACCTGGGGAGTAGTGGGGAGACTGAGGTGCTAGATAGCAGGTGGGCCTCACAGGAGGACTGCGAGGTGTCATGCACGCAGGTCTGCGGTGGCCCAAGTTAACTCCTGAAACTAAAGGCTTGAGTGAATGAGGGAGAGTAAAAATCATGTTTGTTAAACTAAAGGAGGTTTAACATCTTTGCATCTGCTCCAGAAGTGACAGGTTCCAAACTCTACAAATGTGAATCTATACCCTGCCCCCCTACCACTGCCCTAGCCACCCACCATGTTCCCTGGACCTTGGATCTTCCTCCCCCACAGCACCCCACCTCCCTACCTCTCTCATTGCCCCCATTTTGCATTTGAATGTTGAGTTTATTATTGGTTTGGTTGTGACTGACCCTTTGTGATGTTTATATTCTGTAAGGAGACCATCTGGTATGTATCTTTCTCCTGCACTTTCTGCTCTGTTATTGTTCGCAGAAAAGGAAACCGAAGTCCTATGGAATAGGAGCGGGGTGCGAACTGAGATTGTTGAGCTCATCGGCCTAGCCCCAGCGCCTCTGTTTTTAGCAGTAGTATGTGCATTTAATAATACTGTCGCAGCAGAAACACTGTCTCGTTTTTTTGGTTAATGTCACCCATTAGGAGATAAAGTTACAGACAGGCAGATCGCTTGTCCAAATCCCATAATACACATCTCCGACGGTCACTTGTTCCTTACGTTTTGTGGGGTTTACTGTGCTACAACGTAGAATCCCAGCCATGAAAGTCAAATTCACAGTTAGTGGGGAGAGCTTTCTGAGTTCCTCTGCTTTCCGAGCTGCAGTGGACTTGGGAAAGAAGTGTTCCATTGCACTCATGAGTCTTGACAGAATAAGGTGCCATTGGTCCTCACTACCGTTGTTTACTTTGGTCAAGTCTTGCAGTCTCAAGGACAAAGGAATAAATTGTCCGAATCTCTCCAGTGAGAGAGAATCAAAACCAGGGGCTTCCTAAAAACCAAGTTAAGTCGTTTACCCTCGCCTGTCTTGCAGGTCGCTGCTATGTCATTTGTGGTTTCCTCTTGGGGTTTGCTCTTCCAGTTTTAGTGTCAGAAGAAAGTTTTGCCTTTTTTTTTTTTTTTTAATTGATCACAGACATCTATTTTACATTGTCTGTTCTCCCACCACCTTATCTCCTGTGCCCATCCCTCCCCCGACCTCCCTCTCCCTTGCTTTATGCTTCGGTTCTGCTGTCAGTTTGTTTGAATTTTTTTTCTTGTCCTTTTGTTTGTTCATTTTCCCTAGAGCCGCATATGGGTGAGATCATCCGCTATTTCCCTTTATCTTTCTGTCTTATTTCCACTAGCATAACTCTAGCTCCATCCATGTGATCACACATGCTTCAAATTTGTCTTTTTGATTGCTAAATAATATTCCATTGTGTACACACTCCTCAGCTTTCTGATTCATGCATTTGTTTGGGGATATTTGGGTTGTTGCCATATCCGAGCTTTTGTGAATAGTGCAGTGATAAGCATCCAAGTACGGGTGTCTTTTTGAATGAGTGTTTTGCTGTCCTTTGGGTAGTTTCCCAGCCGTGGGATTGCTGGATCAAATGGTAGTTCCATTTTCAGTAGTTTGAGGGTCCTCCACGTGGTTTTCCACAGTGGCTGCACCACCACCAGTGTAAGAGTTTTCCTTTCTCTACACATCCACGCCAGCACTTGTTGCCCATTTTTCTGACATGGGCCTTTCTTACTGATGTAAGATGGTATCTCATTGTGGTTTTGATCTGCATTTCCCTGATTATAAGTGATATTGAGTATTTTTTCATGTGCCTGTTGGCCATTTGTATTTCCTCTTTGGAGAAGTGTCTTTTCAGCTCTTCTCCCCATTTTTTGGCTGGACTTTTGCTTTTTGTTAAGTCGTGTGAGTTCTTTGTGGATTTTTGTTATCAGACCCTTGTCAGCTGAATGGAGTCCAAAGATCTTTCCCCATCCGGTTGGGTGTCTCTTTGTTTTGTTTATTGTCTCTCTTGCTTTGCAGAAGCTTCATAGCTTGATATAGTCCCAGCTGTTTATGTTTTCCAAAGAAAGTTTTAATTGACATTTTTTCCCTAATCTTTAGAACTGCATTTGACTTTATTTGCAAGTCCGGTGTAAAAACATGGATATTTGAAATTCTTCTACCGATAATCACTACATAATTTAAATAGTGGTGGGATAGGTTGTATTAATGCAGCTCATTTACCATTGAACAAATTTCTTATAAAACAAATATACATGTCTTGTGGTTGAAAGAAATTACTGTTGCTGTATACTGATGGTTGGATTAATACCCTAGGAAGTATGTTTTATTGAATGGTTTAGGAATACCCGTGGCTATCCCAGAAAGCGCACATCTTCTTTGGAAAACTTAAAAGGCAGAGCCCGTAGAAATTCAAATTTGCGCCGGGCATGGTGGCTCGTGCTTGTAAGCTTCAGCCTATGAAGCGGCCGGGGCTAGGGATCGCGGTTCAAAAAATAGCTGGGCGTGGTGGTGCGGGTCGGTCATCCCAGCTACCTGGGAAGCTGAGGCTGGGGATGGCTTGAGTCTGTGTACCCTGGGCAACGAGAGCCTGCGGTTCCACAGGCAAAAATAGCAAGAACTAGCCTTAAAAAAAAAAAAAAAAAATTCAAGTTTGCAATGAGACCTTTTCCCTGGCTTTCGAGTCTTTCTGTTTCCCTGTGACCCCCGGATCCCTGGAACATGCGTATCTTCCAAGCTCCACTCCGCCGCTGGTGCCGAGCCTAGCCCAGGACTTTGGGGAAATGCATCACATACTAAAAGGGTTTCCCTAGTTCTTTTGGGTCACCTCAAATTTTCACGCTTTCCTGTGTGTGGTCGGCCCCTTCCCACAGCACCCAACTCCCCACCAACCACTCTGGCAAGTTCCTGCAGGCAGGACCTTTGCTCCTCAGACCTTTGCTCCTCAGACGCCCAGTGAGAGAACCTTGAGTCTGGTTCTTAGTCCAAGCTGCTCTTCCTTTTGAATTGGGTCCTCTTGGCCATTTCCCTCTGAGTGAGTGTCACCTCCCCACAGGGTGGCAACATCTTACCTGCAAGTTAATCCATGACCTGGTGTTTGTCTGCTTCTCGCCTGTTGACCCTGCGGCCTGCATCTCTCTGGTCCTTGTCAGCCTTCTGCACAGCGCTGACCAGTCCGAGGGCATCGGTCCAGTGCTTGGGCACATCTCGGCTATAGTCTGGTGTTTTCCCCTCATCCATTCGGGGTTGGCGATGGCTTGTTTTGAGGCCGCTGCAGAGGGGAAATGCCCTCCTCACGGCTTCTTACCCGACAGTTCACAATGCATGACACTCCAGGCGATGGGCCTTCGGTCACCACACTGATCAGGGGACTTGAGCCCCACATGTCCACCGTAAAGTTGCTCCCCAGCTCTTGCCATTGTCTGTCTTCCGAAGCCAGGCCCCAGGCCGAGTGGCCGGGCAGTTCCCGGGTGAGGAGGGCGACTTTGCACACACTGGAGCACCCCTGTCCTAGCTGGTCAGGCTGGTCATCTCGGCAGGGACACGTGGAGAGCTTTCCTCTTCTGCCTTACCCCTCTCCGCCTTACTCCCCCGTGCTCCCTCCCCCTTTTCTCCTGTCCTCCTTCACCCTTCTCACCCTTCTCTCTTCCCTCTCTCCCGTC
>PVHY01017753.1:0-30665 GCA_004024945.1 Uropsilus gracilis
TTCATAATCTCTAGGACGTGGACAGACTATGGAGAGAAAGAAGCTACCAGTCCTTCTGATGTTTGTAGCCAAGGGCCTCGTACAAGATTTTTCATTTGTGTCGAAAAATTCACATAAAATTCAATCACATTGCAATTCTTTGATTTTAATGCCATATCCTTTACTGGACTCTATTGGAGGGTAATCTCTGATCCCTCATTATATCCTTCTTTGAAATACAGGATCTGGCTGAGAATAGAGAAGGTCTGATAAATACTAAAGAAATTAGTGAATTAATGAACAATGAAAATGCATTACCCATAATTATATTCATAGTACAGGTCCCGTCTGGACTATGTCAAAAATTTTCTTTCCTTTTCTGGGAGCTTCGCAGCTTATACAATTCTCTCAGACACTTTTCAGGGATGTAAATTACAAATGAAAGTTTACTGCATTGCACCAGTGGGTCAGGGCTTTGGGCTCCACACTTTCCTTCTTCTAAAATCGTCACTCAGAGTTGGCCCTTCCTACTTATAGACTGTCTTCTGCAAACAGCTGACTCTTAGCAGCCGTCAGTGTCTGTCCTACACACCTTAGTGCCCAGTGTCCAGTTGGGTCTTTAGATCTTGGGTGGGACATGACAGGCTTAGCCCTGATGTCAGGAGGTGGGAACAGCAGATTGGGAGTCTCCCAGCCTCATGAGAAAGCATTCATGCCCTCTGTGAACAGATAAAGGGCTGGGAAGTTTAATAAAGTTTAGAATTTAAAATGTCCATTTCTTTGAGATGGAAGCATCACTGAGAGTCAGGTGTTCCTTTCTGGACCCTTGTTGTCTCACTTGTTTTTTCAAATATTAGAAATCAGCACAGAACCAAAGTCTGACTTCATAGTCTTTAGTGGAATTGATGTCTGTGGGCTGTCCCAGTTTAACCATCCCTGCTACCCTGGCAAGAGTTAAAATGGTTTAAGACTTGATTTTAGCAGGACACTTCTGAGTTCACAGGGGAATGATCACTGCTTGTGGAGTATTTTCTCTTTAATTGCCTTTTGTTTTTACACTTCATTTGTATAAGTACCTTGTATGACAGGTGTGTTAGACATGCACACATATATTATGAGTGAATTTGCAAGTTCAGAAAGACAAGATGATTGTGGATATTTCTTAGTGCAGTTTATTTTTAAACCTACAGCCCAGAGTAGTCTGTCCAAGAAAGTAGCAGATGTAAGTAGACCACATGATGCCAATTGTCTCTCTTTATGACCCCCTTACCCCTAGCCCACTGTCTATCTGAGTTGCCTGCAAAGGGTGAGTGGGAACTCAGAAAACTCAAGAATTGACTGCCTAAGGAAAAGCATAACATGAAGTTTGAGATTAGGTTTTGCCATGTACATGGTCTAATGCAAACTTCTATCACTCAAACCTGTGAGGTGGTCAAGCACACTTACTCCTGACCAATGTGTTGTGCCCACATTGATCTATTTGGATCCTCCTGGCCTAGCCACTGTTAAACATACACCATTCATGAAAAGGAAATGGTCTCACTATTCTGCAGTACCAGCCTTCTGAGTTTCCACCCCCCTGGCCTACTGCACTCACTCAGTTACAAACACAGCCTCACCAGCATGCCACTTCCTGCAGCTGCACACACTCTGGGGTACTTAGGCACTGAATGGGGAATACCCACCAGAGGATGATTCCCACTCCAATGGTTCTGGTTAGCTTTGAGTGACATGGGGTTCTCCAAATGATACTAAATCTATGACTCACTGAATCACTGCATTTTTATAGCAACACCGTCAGACTTGTTTTCTAGCCCTGAACTTTTCCCAAGTGACTCCTGTTCTAGAACTCTGCAAACCTTCTTTTGTGAAGCTGGACACAGGACTAAGGGCTGGACACATAGTCCAGGAAGGTGTGATGGGATAACAAGGTCAATTACACTTTTTAGCACACTTTCTACTAAGCAGAGACAAGGAAGGATGGTTTTGTTGCATAGCAGTTTGGAGAAAATTTTATTTGGCCCAACTTGTAGCAAGGTAGAACCGTACTCTCTAAAAGCAGATGTACATAGAGTGCAAATGACAAATTCGTACAACTTCAGTGAAGTGTGACTTTAGCACCCATGACGGGGAGCACGCAGATCATCACATGTGAGCAGAGAGGAACATTCAATCATCTATCTATGATTAGAACAGTATCTTCAAAGCCAGGCCATATCCATCCACATTGCCAAGAAGACTGAGTCCAGTTTTCTTCTGACTCCAAGTGGTATGTCTTCTGTTTTGTTTCTCACCCAGCTCTGACCAGTGTGAAGTGTTCCTGGACTGGATGGTGAGAAATGTGCTGGTGGGTGAGTCATCAGTGTCTGGCCATTGTCCACCCACAGGACATTATTTCTATGGATCTACCCCTCCACCACTGCTTATGAAACCCTCTCTCTGCCTACACAGGGCACTTTGAACTACTTCCTCAGGCACTGTGATAATGTTATGAGAAAATGTGTGACTAATTTTCAAAGATGTAATTATCATATTGGTGAAGAGAGGCAGTGTGCACTCTCTATTAGCAGCTCATCTTCTATACCAAAGCATGTAGATGGGGAGATTTAAGTAACAGCAATTTGTTATCATTCTAGAAGCCACAAATTCAAGATCAAGAAACCAGCAGATTTGGTTTCTAGTGGGTGTTCACTTCCCGAGTTGCAGATATCAGTCTTCTTTCTTTGTCCTCACAGGATACAGAAACAATCAGTTCTCTGCTGAGTATAAACACACTGATCCTATCAGATTAGGGCCACATGCTCTCAATCTCAATTAACCTTAATTGCACCATTTGGGGCTCTGTCTCAAGCACAATAATACTGGGAGTTAGGGTTTTATCAAATGAATCTGGGACATACACAAACATTAGTCCAGAATTCATTCGTAGGAGCAGAGTCAGGAACAGCATGGTTTGATTCAAATTCTACCTCTGCTTATCAAAACTGACTGACCTTGGATAAGTCCCTTGACTTTTGTAGGTCTCAGTTTGTTTTCTGTAAGATAAGTATACTATACTGAGGGATTTAGGGAAAATCAAACAAACAAATAAAAAATGAAAACAACCAATGGGACTGAACCATGGAGCAAGAGAGGAGGAGGGGGAAGAAGGCAGGGGAGGTGAAGAGTACAAAAGATCAGGATAGTTAACAAATGTTAGTGAAGTGGGAAAGCCCCGGGGTAAAAAAACAAAACAAAACAAACAAACAAAAAAAAACCACACACACACTTTCCATATATCAGAAGAGAACAACAGGCCAAACAACCAACAACTAAACATCAACTTAACCAAACAACAATTTGCAGAAAAATGGGAGGAGTGACTGAAGGGAGGATACAGAGTGGGGATATGGAGGGAGGAGGAAGGGGGATATGGAGGGAGGAGGAGGGATCAATTAATGCACAATTGTGACAAATCAATAAAATGAATAAAAAAAAAGATAAGTATACTCCCTTATCTTCCTTTTCGGACACTGTCCTACTTTCAAAATTGTTATGAAGAGTAAACTCTGTAATTTATAGAGAGGACTTGGGATAGAGCTACTACATGTGATAACTCTTGTAACTTCAGAACATGTTTTAAAATCATGAAGATTTATTTACTCATCTACAATGGAGAATTAATTATTTATACTTAATTGATCTAGAGAAATTTTCTGAGGCAGCAATGACCACCAGCAGTGACTGATGTTCTGTAGGCAGGCCCAAGGGCAGCTTCTGTGAGTCTGGTCCTTAATCGGCAAAATACCTCCCTTAAGAGCTAAGCCTGATGGAAGGTTTGATGTGAAGTTTTTCTTGTCCATTTATATATTGTCCAATGATTTTCATAATCATGGTTGAATAGGTGCAAAAATGGGTAGTATGTGACCTTCCTGGATCAAAGGTAACATGGCAGAGCCTACATTTCAATTCAGAACAATCTAACTATGTATTCATCAGGCTAGTTTCATAGACACTCTGACAAGCAGCCATAAATCTTTCACACTCATGCAAAATTCAGAGTAGGCACTGCAGGTCAGACCATTTTTCTGTGGGTATTGCTCATAAACTTATCACTTCCTTTGGAGGCTTGCCATTGTGGGACTCTGGTTCTCTGGTGCTGTCCTGCTGCTCAATGGGGTGGATGGGCAATGAGATGAGGTAGAAGATTTTTTGTTAGGGGATTGTGATTTGGAGACCCAGTGGGTTCCATGTGGTTAAATGACTTGATAGTTTTACTCTCTTGGATAAATGTTAATGGGTTTAAGTAGCCTGGGTTTTTTGTACTCTCAACTTTAATGTAATTAACTTGTACCAGTTTTTAAATAACTGACTATTTAAAAACTGTTGTATTTGTATCAATGTAACTACATGTTTTGTCTCATAATATTTTAAATCTGATTGTAGTGAATCATCACAGACATGATGATTTTTTTTAAAATGAAGAATGGAGAATGTTAGGGGGCAATGGCCCCCAGTACTGATGCTGCTGCACTAAAATAGCAGTTATTGTTCATTGGTTGGTTGAGACTTGGAGAAGGGAAGTTAAGCTTTCTTACAAGAAGAGAATTTAAAAAAATATGAAGGGAACAGAAAAAAGAGACAGAAGACAGAACAGAACAGAATGGAGAAGTAAGGTGCAGAGGAGCAGCAGGGAAGCTGGGAGGCCTCAGAGCTGCTGCTGCCATGTGGGGCAGCAGGAAGGGAAGGAAGCCAAGCTGTGTGGTTCCATCCCCAGACTGGGCTGGTGAGGAGCCTGGGGAAGCAGGTTGGAAAAACTTTAGACCTGTGTAAGTTGTTATGGAAATGTAGTGCTTAAAAACTTGGTTTAATTTCAAAACTGTGAAGCTTGGAAGTCTTCTGGAAAACTGAAGAGTTTGCTGTGTTGCTATTTTCAACATGAGATGCCTGAAGTACTTGTTTTATTGCTGTATGGAGTGAGTTTTGCTGATACCGGGCCACTTTGGAGTTGGAGCTGAAAGAATGCTGGAGCTGAGCTGTGTTTTTTGGAGAAAGATCGACGACTCCATCTTGCGATGACACCATCTTGGCTTTTTCTGTCTTGGAGTGAGTGGAGCTGTCTTTGAAGGCGTGGCAGCACCATCTTAACTCCTTCATCTGGCTTACAGTGGGGCAGCCGCCGTTTTGTGGATGCACATATTGCTGCAGCCAGATGCTCTTTGGACTAGAGACTGGACTGTGTGGTAATGTTACCAAAGGGGTTCCCTTGTACCCTTCAGTGACCCTTTTCTAGTTTGTCTTGTAATAACTAAATTTGTTTTTGCCTCCTTCTTAAAGTTTATGTGGTCTTGCTACTGCATGCATGGACTGGGATGAACCTGGTATGTGGTTGGCTTTAAAAGGCCAGCTGCTTCCCTTTGTAAGTTTGGGTAAGCATCCTGTTTTGCCTGTTTTCGAACCCGATATCATTTTCACCAATGCTTAACCTCAGTCTGAGATAGACTCACTGATCATGATGGAATTACATTAACAAAAACAGTATGTGGTTACATGTCAGTGAAGAATCTGGAGGCTGTCCCTTGCTAGGAAGTTTGTCCTAGTCAGCTACTCATCTTGGAAGGGAATACTGATCCTTGAATCTTTGCGATCTCTGCCAAGTGAAAGGACAGTGAGGTAGGAGAGAAACAGGAGTATGAATATGAAAGGATGGTGAGGAAATATGAAAGGAGAACATCAAGGAAAGAGAGAAACAGGAATCAGGCCAAGTAAAATTAAGAAGAGTTTATTGCTGTGAGCTCCAGGGCAAGGTCCATTAACCCATAGTGGGGGATTAGTGAAGTCACGCCTACATGGAGTTGATGTCTGCTTTTATAGGGGCAGGGACATGGGGAGTGGGTTTTACTAGTGTACTGGGCAAGGTTAGCAGGTGGGCAAGGTTGTTCTCTGGGCAAGGTGGGTGAGGCTGAAGACAGTCTCAGCTGTAGCCAGAGGGAAAAACTTGGGTAGGGTGGTGTCCACAATCCTCTTATGGGTTGAGATTCCTGGCACCCCCCAACCTGACCTTTCACCAAGATCCAGGCCTGCTCCATTGCATCAAGGTTCAACTGAAATTGATGGGCTGGGCTTTCCAAAAGCACCTGGATTGACCTGTAGAATAAACCTACTGACATTTGGTCATCATGCAAAGAGGGAACAGGGGAACCCCAATACATCATAAGCATCTGTCCTAAAGAAAGATGGCTTTTTTCCTGTACCTTTGATCATAGTCTTTGCAGAATTAACTGGTGAAAATCTGAGTCCAGTGTATAACAATTAGAGGAACAGTTCGTCCTGAATGAACTCTACCACATCTCCATGTTGAAGAGATCTCAGACACCAAAGACTACACCTCCCACCATGCCACGAATCTTCCCTCCAGAAGGAAAGAAGGCAGTGGGGTTCCTGAGAACTGAGGGTGAAGTTAAACAGTCTCTCTTGTTAGAAAACTCAACACACATGGGCTAGCACCCTCTGGCTTTTACTGATTTCAGGATGAGCCCAAGGGTCTCAGCTCAGATGGTGTTACATGTAGGATGTATTGACCAGCTAACTTCCCTCTTCTCATCCATCTATAAATAAAACTTTTTTACAAATTTTCTCTTCATGCCTGATTTTTAGACTTGTTCTGAGTTCTAAAGTGCTTGGTTTAGGATCCAACCAGGTCATCCTGCTTTCCCCTGGGGCTGCTATGTAACTCAGAACTCAGCCTATATCATGCTTTTTTCTCTACTGGTGAGAATAAGGGGAAGCTACAAGAAGTCAATATGAGAAGAAATGAGTCACATGAAATCAAGCAGCAGGGAGTTAGTGATGGCACAGAAATCCTGCCCTCTAAACTGAGAAGTGAGGACACAGAATAGATGTGCGCTCTTCTGTTATCTCTCTCTTATTGATTCCTGCAAAATCACAATAAAGAAACTTTGCTTTTTCCAGAGGTCTGCTGTGCCTCGATTATGGGACCTCAGAAATGATGTCAAATTCTACAAAGTTTTGATGGGTGGCACAGCAGCTTGGACTTTGTCATGAGCCCTCTGAGTGGGGGAGGATCACACCAACTTCAGATGAGCTTTTAAACCTGGCCCCTGCACCCAACACACCTACCCAGACTCTCTGTTGTCTCTCCATCCTCAACACCATTGTCTTCTTTGAAACTTTCTATTTGAAAATCCCCTGGCTCCTAGTGTTGCAAGCATGCATCATAATATATTTGAAAATGATATTAGCTTGCAGGTCTTTCTTGGAAATACTTGCATTACTTTTCCATGCAGAATGGAGAGACTCTGCTCTGATGATTTCTGAGCAAGTCCTTTACTTTGAAATAGCATTAAAGTCTCCACATTCTGAGACTCTCAGAGTCTGTTTACAATATAATTAGCATGGTAATCAAAGGCAGTCAATGAAACATAAAAAACAATTACTTTTGACTTTAAACTATTTGCATTAAATAATAAAACTTTAGAAACAATGACAAATCCTGTTTTCCTGGTGAACTCTCAGACACACTATCTTTTGTGAGGCTTTGAAGTAAGAAAAGAAATCATCAATTCATCTCTCTCTGAGGCCTTAGCTTATAAACATCTGCTGATGGCAAAAAGCCAAGATCTTTCTTATGAGGTTTCCACTAAACCAAAGACATTTCTCCTGCTATTTCCCCAGGAAGAAATTTTGATTAATTTATTTCTGAGGTCAAGATATATGAAAATACATTTTTTTCCTCTTTCTGCTAGCATTTGGCTTCTAAACTATTCATAAAAATAATTGCAGCATTCAGTTGAAAGCTGGTGGGAGTCCATCTCAAAATCTCTCTCTTTTTTTAAAAATAACTTATTTGTATATAAATTTCACATCTTTGTGTTCTCTGGGGTTCACCCCCCCACCCTCCCTGGAGATCCCTGACCATCTCAACATCTCTTTAAGTGCTACTCTGTAGTCGGTCATGAGGCCCAGCAGAGTCTACAGATAAGCATACAGGTGAGAACTCTCACCATGACAGGGTCACCCAGATAGTTAAGCATAGCTGGAGTTGCTCCTGAACAAGGTAGTAAAGGGACAAACAAGTACTTCAGGGACTTTCACGGAGACTAAGAAAGTAGAATGAGCGCATATGTCACTCGTCATCCAGAAAAAGGGAGTGGGACTAGTTTGGAAATCTTGCTGCCTGCCTCTCTCCATCAAGAGAATTGTTTTCAATTTTCCAGTGAGAGGGCACATTCAGAGTAATTAAGTTACTCACCAGTACAGTGCTAACTGCACCTCCCATGCTCACTCCACTGCATCAATCATCTTCTGGAATGTGATCTGAGAACTATTCTTCTAGAAGATTACCTTTTATAGAGAAGAGATTCTCAATAACTCATCTCTACAGAGATCATCCAAAGTAAGACAATTGTAACTCAAGTTTCTCTCATTATGGTAACCATCAATATGTGGAGAGAGATGAGTGTAAGGGATCATGGTGATGGTGATATGGTGGTTGGAGAACTTTAGGATATACAATGATGCAAGAAGAATATATATATATATTTGAACATAGAAAAGGTGGTATTCACCATTTTCTTAATTTTGGTTTTATTGTCTACATTATTCATTGTCTACATTAATTTTCCCTCCTGGGATTCACTTTGCTCATAACCCCCAGATGATTCACTGCTCTCGTTTTCATACAGCAAATAGATGCCTGATCTCTAGATAGTTCTGGTTCACTTCACTTTCATTTTTTTTTAATCTGTTTGCAGTATCTATAACACCACATCCAAACTACTTTATGCTGTTCTTAATTTCATCCACTTAGTTACTCATTGCAGGGTAGTTTTGTAAATCAAAGTGTTGGAACTAAGTAATTCAGATTTCTTGCCATATCTTCCACCAAAAAGATTGACTGCCTTACAATAACACATCTGACTTGATTGTGCTGACATAGCTTAGAACATGCATTTGCATTAATTTTAATTTACAAATTTAAACTTGTTATATATTATAGCATGGTAATTCAGTCAGTTTTCCATCTTTACTAGCAGAGTTAACTCAGGTAAATAAAAACAAATTAAAATAGAAGTTTCAAGAATATGAGACACTCATTTTACCTCAAATGAAAAATGGTTTTATTTTCTTTAAAGGAAGACATCTTTCTATAGTAACAAAAATCTCTGGTTTGAAAACACAAAAGTAAGACAAGAGTCAAAATTTGAGTCCTAGAATCAAAATTCTAGTACTAATCAAATGGAATTCAGCAAATAACTCATATCTCCAACTATATACAACATTTACTCACAGTGAATCATAGACTTAATGTAAAACCTAGACTGTAAATCTTCTGGATGAAAAGAAGAAAGTTTTTTGTGACCTTGGAGTTGCCAAGCATTTTATATTAATGATAATAAAAGTTTAATATATCAAGGAAATATCAATTAAAATCTCAATGCCATAGCATTATAGGTCCCTGAGGATGAGTAAATTAGAATGTCTCATCACATCAAGTGCTAGTGAAGATGTAGAAGAACTGTAATGCTCATTAACACACACACAAAGCATAAGGGAGAGAGAAAAGATTACTGAATGAAGAGAGGAAGGAAAATGGTTTATTTGAAAAACAGCCTGACAGCTGCTGAAAAAGTTATACACCCACTGTATGAACCAAATTTCATTGCTGATGTATCCTGTGGACAATATTTTCTTTCTATTTTGTTGCTAGATTCTTCAAAATAGGGTGAACTCGGACATTGTTCTTGTCACTTTAATGGAAGTTTACGCAATTTTTAAGAATCAGAGCTAATTGTATGTAGGCATATGCATATCTGTTAGTAAAGTTATAGCCATTGGCCACATAAACCACACTTGGGTTTCCTTTGTTGTGTATTCTGCATATGCATACATTTCCATTGTCTTCAGTAACCAAGGTCATTTTTAGTTGCCTATAAGAGGTCCAGTCTTAACTCTAAATTTCATATTGATGACTATATTTGACTGAATTAAAGAGGTCTTAACTCCATGCTCTATGTCTGGCTTTCTGTAAGAAGTAAGTAAGAGAGGACTTCATTATAGTCATCAATGTGGAAAAGAAACAACAACCCAGAAATGCCAGGTCCTCCTAGAAGACTAATAGTTAGATGCTTCATTGGGAATTTGAGGAACAGGGGCATCAACAAACTAAAGAAACGTGCTGTCAAGCTTTAGATAGTATCTGAACAATCTGTTCTTATGCTGATTTAAGCAATGCTCATAGCATAGATCTCAGTCCAACCTATGCTTGTTGGGTTTGCCAATCTATTACAATGGCCGTCTCATTTTCCTCAATATCTCTGTAAGTAGGCATTATTACCCATATTTCACATAGAAGAAATTGTTGTTTGAAAAATGTGAAGGGTTCTTTAGTATAATTCTTATAAGCTGTGGTAAAAAATTTAAGCAAAATTTAGCTACCTTATGTTCTACAATACTGTGTTTTTCCAGACACACTGTAGGTCTAAAGAACAAATGCAGATCCTAGAACACAAAGGTGTTTAATCAATGGAAGTTTTAGTAATACTATTAATGAATCAAGCTGGATAGAAAAGAATAGAATTATGTCCATTAATTTCACTCATGGATTTCCTAAATTGACCCTCCCAAATTCTTTTCACTATCCTAATCTTAATTGCAAAATTTAAAATCTTTAAAAGGATCTCCGCATAACTCTTCAGATCTACATGTATCACAGTGGCAAAATACTACTGCTCTCTACCCTTTCTTATATAAATATCATTTCCTCCCTTAATCTCTGCTCAAGCACTATTTGAGACAAGAAGAGTTGTGTGTGTTTTCATCCTGAACAAGGGCACATTTGATGTGTTATCATCCTTTCTCTTATTGTATTCTTAATAAACCTGGTTTTATTTTCTCATTTTCCAAACCATGATGGTTATGTGTTCATTATGTGATAGGACAGAGTGGCCTAGAGGGAAGTTTGTTTTCATTTAATGAGGACAGAGGCAGATGAAATTGCTCAGAAATTCATGCTCTGATTATTAAGGCAAAGGAAAGTGCTTCCCATTCCAAATTTTAACTGTTGCAACCCCAGTGGTTTAGAAAAGTCACATACTAGCTTCTCCACAAGCCAAAGGTGAGGCCTTACTCTCTGGGAAGAACATTCTTGGAGACACAACTTCCTTGAGGATAGTGAAGGCACTTAATGGCCAGAGCTAATGCCTGCTATGGTTGTATTTTCACATTTACTATATCACAGTGGAGTGGTGGTAAATAAACACTTGTTTATTTACTTCTTGTCACAGCCTTATGAAGTTGGCCTGTTGCTCCTGTATTAAAGTGAGGTGTAGATGTAGCTAAATATACCCAGGCTCATGGTTAGCAAATGGTCTGCCTTGCATATCTGAGAATCCCTACTTTTTGTCTATATGATACACTGAATCCCTGATATGGCCCTTCATACCTATCCGAAAAAAAGTCCAGTGAGTTGGTAGATCCAATGTCTCAGCTATAGGATGGGAAGAAAGTACCTGGTAACTTTAAGTAAAGTATAAAATCCTTACCTTGAGCCACACCACATTGTGCATGGTCCCTGAAGAACTGTAGCATCTGCTTTAATCATGCCAATCTTCCTTCTGTGACTCAACTTCCTGGGTCATCTTTCCCAACTCTTGAACTGCAAGATAGGGGATTCCTCTCCTCCTAGGAGTTCACGTGTGCCTAGAGTTTTATCACTGAAAGAAGTCTTCCCATTTTTCTCTCACCCTATTATTCTGTCATTCTCCACATCAGAGGGCCTCTCTCTGACCTAAAACTACATCCTCTCTTTGCCTAGAACCACCAGCACTCATCTCAGGGGATAATCAGAAACTTGCTTGTTACTGTACAAGATAAGAGTAAGGCTGCAACCACTCTGACCAAGGTTCCTCGTTCCTTTTATACATTCTGGTTAATTTAGATAGCTGGTAATTTGGCACTGTTTCTTTTTCATTCCATGGTCACTCTTTAAGTGCTTTAAATTCTAACTTTTATGTTTGAATCCATATATATCCCATCTTCAGCCTCTTAAGATTCAGGAGCTCCCATCCAAGTACTAACCAGGCCCGACCCTGCTTAGCTTCCGAGATCAGATTAGCAGAAACAAGTTAAAAAGATAAAGACAGACACCAAATGGTTACAACTCGGGGTGGGGGGGCGGGACAGAGGGGGAATGGTCAGGGAGGGTGGGGGGGTGAATCCCGGTATTACAAAGATATGAAATGTATATATATATAAACTATTTGATTATAAAAAAATAAAAAAAAAAGACTCAGGAGCTATGCAATTCTCTCTCTTTTCAATACAACCAGATGTGCTGCTACGTGACTTCCAGGTTTTGAAACTACAAAACTATTTTTTCAAAGTTTTCTGGTAATAATTGCTGAAGAGCATCTTGTAACCATAATAACACCTCTCCCTCAAGACCTGTTCAGTATAGTTTTGTTCAATAAGGGAAATGTTGATGAGAATCTCACCTGGGTCCAAGTGAGTTTCCCAGGCATTCCTAGTCCATAACATTACTTTAAATATGTTGAGATGAGCACAATACAACACCATTTCCAAGTGGTTTGTCAAACAAGATATAATTATCTCTTTCTAGTTTCTCCATCAATGTAGAGAATTGGACTCTGATGCTCTAGGGGTTATTTCCAAATAAACTTTTTGCTAAAGTTCCTTATAATTCCCAACAATCTTATTTTATATTGTACTTGTGGATTAGTGGTTTTTAGAATCATAAACAATCTTTCTTTATAAATCTAACATGTATTCTCACATGTTTTTTTATAATATCTACATCTGTTCTGTAAGTATTGAAGGGGAAGCTCCGAGTCCCAGGGTCTTCAGCTCATGCAGTGGGCTCTGTGATGTGCTAAGTATGGTGTTTGGGTCTGCAGATACAGGAATAAACTCTGCCCTCTAGCTTCAAGTGGCATGCAATCTAAGGGGATACAAATGAAATTCACATGCTGCTATATGGGGTGATGACAGAGTACTGCGAATGTCAATTAAAATAGGGAGAGTAGGGCCATCTGTCAGTACACAAATCTTGGAGATAATGTACTAAATTTACTTATTCGTAACTCCTGTAGACTCTCATTCTATAATATCAGCAAAACATCCCTACTCATGAAAGCAAATGGATACAATAGATCCTTACATCTCAGCTAAATTCTATTCAAGGAGTTAAGATAGTCATTTATCTGCCTTACATGCACTGGAAATTTCCCTCTATCATGTTCTGATTTAGTTGGGTAAAAAGAAAGTATCCCCTGACCTTCCCAATAGGTAGTAGAGAAAGAAGACAAAATGATTTCATTTTCTCATTTTACTTTATTATTTTTAGAGTTCTATCTCTATTTGTTTCTATAAAATAGAAAAAGTATTTAAACATAAGCTTTCATGGGTTCAGAAACAAAATGACATAGACTCGCCTTTTCCCACCTCTTTGTTTTGAACATAATGAATATTCCCAGGAATAAACTAACAGATAATCACAAAAGAACTCTGAGAGGGTGGAGGGGAAAGGTACTAAGCATTCATGGAGGGTGCGTGGTGACTTTCTGGGTTTTCTGGTTGTTTCTCACATAACTAGGAGCACCTCAAGAAAGGCCAACAAGCTAGAACCAATCAGTCAAAAGCCAAACATAATTAAAAACACATGCTCTCTCTGTCCAGAGGTATAGGATAAAAGCAAAATCATGGCAGAACTTAGAAGAAATATAAAGGTACATGCACCAACTTCTAAGGAATCCTTGAGACAGTCTCAAAGGAAATTAAAAAAAAAAAAAGAAACAAATCCTGTGATCTTTGTTCATAAAAGCTCAAACTAGAAAGTAATCAATTCCCCTGAAAGGTAAACTATTAAAGAACTCTGATATCTCCATATCATAGAATTCTGATCAGTCATTAAAAACAAGAAGGTTTTGACCCACTTGAATGCATTTCAAGGGAATTGTGCTAAGGTGAAAAACCTAATCTTGCCAGGTTACAAATTATATTATTTGATGGATATAATATTACTGAAGTAATCAAATCATAGAGATGGGGAACAGATTGGTGGTTTTTTAGTGTGTGCCAAGTAAGGAGATGCAACATCCTCTCTTGTCTGTGTCTGTGCCCATCCTTATACACAATGCTTGTCCTGCTGTGCTCCAGTGCCTGACTCAACACATATTTCCTTAAATGGGAAAGCTATTTTATTGGAATGACTTCAAGTCTTTTATCTTTCCCCCAAAAGAAGAGCTTAACCTTGTTTTATTGGCCTAAATTAATTTTATTTTCCTTCAGTTTCCATAGCAATGTACTTCATAACTCCTCTCATATTGCCAAAAGCAATTCTCCCAAAGTTACATTTGCTAAATAATCTGCAAGTATGTTCTATCATTGTTTTTCTGGTCATATATTCAGGAGAAAATACTACTGTTTTACAAACAGCAATAACAGAGGCTGTATGGGATGCATTCAGTGAATGCTCATGTGCTCACTAACCAATGAATAAATATGCAAAATTTAAACTAGATTCTCTCTATTATCCCTTAAAGCATGAGTTAGTTAAGTTAAAAATCACTACAGACATCTATAGGAAGATTCTTATAGAAATGCACAGAGAACAGTAACTATTCTCAGTATCTTATGATCTATTTATTGCAAGGTAGTAAGGTGTGTAGGAGGGAGTAACACAGGACCTCAAAAATCATTGAAGGGAAGTACATGAGGCGTATTTTGTCAGATGAGGTTTGGGGTATATGTGTGTGGTGTGTCTGTACTGTGTATAGTGCATAGTGTATAGGTGTGTATGGAAGGTTTGTGTGGAGTATGTGTATGGTGTTTATACAGGTGTGACATATGTGGTGTGTGTGTGGTGTGTGTGCATACATGTGTTACACATGGGAAAGAAAACAGTGTAAGTCACAAGGCAGGAAGCTGGGACAGTGGCTACTCTTAGTTTGCTCACTGTGTGACTGCCTGCCTGGTGTCCACGTTCCTCCCAACTCACTTAGGTGACAGCTCCTCTTTAGACCATGACTTCAGTAGAAATGGTGAATGGGTTTGAGCTCTTCTTGAGTGCCAGGTACCAGCCTAGTCTTGCATGCACCTGTTCCCTTTAGTCTTGAGTAAAGTGCTTCACCCTCAGTTATATAGAGCTAAGGATAAGATAGTATAAGTCCCACTTCATATGAGATACAATGAGGAAAGTAATTTGCAGGTCAAAATTAGCACATGGCAAATGTTAACTGCTGTGGTGGTGAAGTGAGGATGGTTGATAACCTTGTTTTGCCGCAGAGATTTAAGGTGGGGTATTTGCATAATGTGCCCAGGAAACAGGATGGTAACGGGGAGCCTCACTCTATCCTAACTAAGAACCATGTATGTTTTCGAGTCTTGCATCTGTCAGCTTTCTCAAGAGGCAGCACTTGATGAAACAGCTGACCTTTCCCAAGTATGACCAGTAATAATAACTAACTGCAGCTTACATGTAACTGACAGGCTTCTCATCAGTCCTTTTACCTGCACTGTCGTCAGTGCTTATGCTGGGAGTTGTTGGGAACTTTGTTTGGATGTGCAGGTTCACTCATTAAAAGCCCGTGTCTTCTGTTATCACCCCCAGACCCCAGATAGCACATCTGGACTCTTATGCAAACCCTAAGTGGCAAGATGTGTCCAGGTCAGTAACAGGAATGGCTGAGGACTTCCTCTACCCTCTCCAAATGGGATCTCGGTGTCAAGGTGCTCATTGTCAGCAGGGGCATGTGCCCCCTGCAGGACACACAGACCCTCTATCTGTGTAGCTCCTAGCGTTTCTCTAGGCTGTGCAATTGAAAAAGATAAATCCTTTTATTGCATTTGTCACTTGAAAGATCATGAAAAACAATCTTGAGAAAATAAATGGCCAAAAAATAAATTAGTAAAACAAAATAAACCAAAACATAAAATAAGATAGGCCAATCCTAATTTTAAATATACTAAGGGAACCTGCTGAGTCAGGGACATAATGATTTATTCTCTGTTAAGAAATGATGTCCATGCAGAGCTGGCAGTTTGCCTATAAGCCATGGGTGGGAACATGTAGAACCAAGGCTCTAGGAAAAGAAAGGGTGACAGGTCCCCTGTCCCTGAGTTCAAAGTGACTGTAGTGCTGCAGGGACCTTGATAACCTGGGACTGTTACCTTGTGCAAGTTTCAAGCTTTGGGGTTGGTCAGGTTCTCTGAAATAGAAAGGTGCTGTGATTCTAGAAAGAGATAGACACCTGGCAGCTGCAGAATTGGCTGAGGGCAAAAGGATCCATGTTAAGTCTGGACCTGGGGTCTGGACTGCTAGGACAAAGGCAGTCAGCCTGTTGCAGATGCTGATATGGCCAGAAGTTATGTCAAAGGCCTCCTTAGACTTCCCAACCTGGTACCCCAGTCAGCCTGCACAGACTCCAGCATTCTGATGACTGTGGGGGGTGAGGGGGAGCTCCAAAATGAGGAGCCTCAGAGGTTACATTGGTCTCTGAGGTGTATCATCCACCTGGGGTGGATGATTGGTTCTCAGTGCTGCCTGTTTCTTTGCAGAACAGAGAATAGACAGTGAACTTTTCCATGTCTTTGGAGAACCTGCTGCTGAGCATTGAGACCCTCTGATGCCAGTGGTCACCATGTTGCTCTGGCCTGGGAATATTTAGAAATACCTAAGAGCTTAAATTTTCTTGTGGGAGAGGCTGGGAACCAAAGGGGTTCAACAGAAAGTTCCCGAGGGCTCCTAATTTTTGCTTTGAGATTCTAAAGGGAGGCATCAATTGTATGCCAAACTGAAAGATGAACAACCCAGCTATATATTGGTTATATTACTTATTGATTCATCACTAAACAAACATTTGTTACTATATATGCATGCCTAAATTTTGTCAGCATATTAGTTATTGGTTTTAAAGGTCACTTAGACATGACTGAGTTCTAAGGCTCACACTGTATATCAGGATTAAGAACACTGGTCAACAAATTTGATTCATTTAATAGCTATAGACATGCACACATTGTATGTAAACATTGTCCATTTGTTTTCAGAAAAACTGTCCAGTTCCCCATCATTACCAAGGCACACAAAACAGGGACAATCACTTTTCCTTTCTCAAAAAATACTGAAATAAGATGTGATATGAAGTCAGGCAAGACCAGTCCTACCAGCTCTGTATTGTCTTAGCAGCATGTTCAACAAACAGGTTTGTTGGCAGTTGTTTAATCTTCAAGGTTAAAAAGTGAACTGCAATATATAATACCTCATGTTGTCATTTCAAAGAACTTTCCAGAGCTAAAATTTCACATTTATACATCATTTGCTCATCTCTTTTCAGTGCTCACCTACCCAGGCAAGTGGGTCCATAAATGCAGGTTTGATCCCATCTGGATACTACAGGTACCTAGGTCTAGAAGAGATCTCTCATGGCCTTGGAAAACTGCACTTGTTTAGAGAACAGCAGTCAAGACAGAAAGGGTCCTGTGAGTAATGGCTGTAGGGAAGAGATGCCTGAAGACTAGGACTCTCAAAACTGTAATCTTCAGATACCTGCTTTGTCCAGCAGGTGTTGGGATATTTATTCCTCCAAATGGCCAGCTGCTTCTTTGCTAGAGGTCAGGACTCTTATCAACAGAAATTGCTGCTTATCCAGGATACCCACATCACCCTTGGGCCTTGAAGAGCCTCTCCTGAACTCTCCTGACTCCCAATCATTCTCCCCTGGTGTCACTTTTCCTGATCTCTGCCTAGTACCTCAGGAGTGAACTCAGTCTCCTGCAAGCTCCCAGGGACCACAGTGCCACTTTTACTTATACCTGCCTTGGATATATGAAAGGCCAAAGTGTGAGTGTCATAGAAACATAATGGCCCAAACTGATATGCTTTATCTTTCACAGACTCCGGTGTGTTCAAAGCCTCTTTTCAAAAAAACTGCTCTACTGCCCAAGTGTAGAAGATATTACTGAGGTACAATGGCTGAATCCTCCAGATTGCCACAGATTCTGACCTTGGCTGCTGTGGCCTTGTAGATACCTGAGGCTGGATGAATAGTGATCTACACAAAACAAGCTACATATACAGCTTTAAGTGCTCATAGGACATCAAGCACATGGGGTGGTTTGGGTAAGAAGTCCCCAAAACAGTGGATCAAATTGAATTAGGAGCCCCATGGTTATTGCTACTGTGGGCCAGAACCCAGGCTGGGGCTGGTGGAAGACTTGGAGAGCAACTGTCCTGTGGCTGTGGTACATCCATCCTGCTGGCAAGCCACAAGCTCCAGTGCAGTAAGCCTGTTCTGTGCTGGCATCCCCTGGTCATTTTGAATGGTCCCAACAGTGGTTGGTAGCAGTAATTGCCTATCTGCCAGTGGGTTGGAGTGTCACCTTTAACTATCATCCCAGAATTACAAACAGACTAATCTGCTTTGCGCTCCCACCAGTGCCATTCAAGGGTTTTAAGACTATTCAGGGTTATAAAGGGATCAATCATTTGGTGAAACCAAATGGTTTCACTAATATATGGGATATAGTGAAAAAAATTAACTAAAACCTTGAGGAAAGTCAAAACAAGCTAAGCACCAAACTGAAGTGTGCAATTTTGAGCAGGAGGGGAAGGGGGGGAAGGGAAGGGAGGGTGGGGGGCAAATCCTTGAGAATGCAATGTTGTGAAATTTATATATAAATTAAAAAAAATAAAAAAATAAAGGGATCAATCAGATTTGACCTCAGCTGGCATCTATCAAATAGCTAAAATTGTAAATGGACCAACCAGCCCAGGAAGAAGTATAAGCTGAGGAATAAGGGAACTAGGGACTATCAGACTTCTTAGTACCTTCTGGTAGTACCTTCACAGATATTCATGGGAAAGATTCATCAATATTTAGACCTACACAGATATTTACATTTGATCATTTCAGACTGAATCCTGACTGCTGCTCCTGCCTCTAGCTCTGCCTCTGAAAGGATTATCTGCCATTGGCTTATGTCAACGTCTCTTAAGGGCTATAACACTGGTGCCTGTTCTCTGATACTGCTGTCTGTTGACCAGTACTACACAGTAACACTGACCTTTGTCTCTGATATCTGTCCACTGCTTCTGATTCTCTAGTACAATCTTCTGATACTGTTCCCTCTGATTCAGTCCAGCTTTGTGTCTGGCACTGGCCAGGCTGCCATAGTACCAACTTAGCATTACCACTGCGATCACGTCCAGTTGCCTCTATGAGTTAGATACTTGTTCACCAAATATCTGCACACAACCAAATATCTGTGCAACAACCTTCAGACCATCAAAGAGATGCCATTTAGTATAAGAAGCCTTCAGTTTGGACTACTGGACACTGTGAACACTGTCTAGGGTAAGACAGGTCACCATTGTAACCTTAGAAAGTCTTTATTTTCCTCAGTCACCACTTTATTAATAAACCTCTTAGTTGTTGTGCCATGAGCCTGAGTGGAGTCTTGCAAATGTGAGTGCAGAGTGAGGACTCACAATTAACTATTATCTAGTTTTTTTGCACTGTTTTAGGAGACTTTACCCTAGAGACAATTTTGTCCCTAAATAGCCAGACCCATAACATGTTTCCTAACTTCACCGTATGCCTCCATTCTGCAACTGACTCTGTGGATTTTATCTTTCCTTTATGAAATAACAGAGAAAGAAAGTAACAGAAACCTACAATCTCCTTCTTTCAACCCCACATATTTTTTTTTCTTTTCCTAGGTTCAGGTTTGTCTGGCTCCCAACACACCCCAAGAAGACCATCTCATAAGAGAGGGTTGCCTCTGACTCATACCTCTGGTGAGGTGTCACACTGTGTTTTTGGGAAGAAGTGATCTTGTCAGATCTATGAGTTAGGAATTGTGGAGGGATGTCTCAGGAATAAACAATTTTATCAATTAAAATACCCAGCCAAATGTGAAAAAAAAATTTTTGCTCCACTTAACTGACAAGGGTCTGACACCAAAGATCCACAAATCACTCACATCACCTAACAAATATGAAGAGAAGCAAAAGTCAAAAAATGGGGAGTAGAGCTTTAAGAAATTTCTCTGAAGAGGAAACACAAATGGCCAATAGACAGATGAAAAAATGCTCAACATCACTTATAATCAGGGAAATACAAATCAAAATCACAATGAGATACCATCTCACACAGGTAAGAAAGGCTCGTATCAAAAAAAATGGGCAACAGCAATTACTGGCATGGATGTGGAGGAAAAGGAACACTTTTACACTGCTGGTGGAATGCAAACTGGCCCAACCACTATGGAAAGCTGTGTGGGGGACATTCAAACTATTGAAAATGGAACTACTATTCAATACAGCAACCTTACTTCTGGGAATCTACCCAAAGTATACAAAAACGCTAATCCAAAAGGACACCTGTACTTGAGTGCTTATTGCAGCAGTATTTACAATAGCCAAAATATGGAAACAACACAAATGCCTAAAAACAGATGAATGGATCAGAAAGTTGTGGTACTTAATGGAATATTACTCATCAATCAAAATGACAAATTTGAGGCATGTGTGATAACATGGATGGACCTAGAGGGAATCATGTTAGCAGAAATAAGCCAGGAAGATAGAAAGAAATACTGAATGATCTCGCTTATACATGGGATATAGGGAAAGCAAACAAAAGGACAAGGAAAATTTAAAACTATTAGCAGAATGAAAACATAGAGCAAAGAGGGGGAAGGTTCATAATTAGAGGAGGGATGGGCACAAGAGATTAAGATGATGGTTCACCGGTGAGAAGGTGATGGGTGAATGTTGGGGTAGACAATTATGTAAATGCGTATGTGTGTGTACAATCAATTTAAAATCATACAACTTAAGAAAATTCTTACAAAAATAAATCAATAATTGAATGAATGGATTCTCAGCCCATATTCTTTTTATCAAGCTCATCATCTCAGGACATCCTGAGACTTAACTATTCTATATGAAGAATCACATTATGTGTAACAAGATTACTATAAGTATATTGCCCTCCAAATAAAACAGCAAGTCACCTAGCAGTGTGAGTAATGCAGGATAAAATAGTTTTCCAGAAACCCCTATTAAATATTCAAATAAATATTATACATGCTGCACAGCCACTTTATGGGATTTTTGAATGGCTATTATAAAATCATTAAAGATCTACAATGCAAATCAGGATGCATAACTGAGATGACTTCTTTCTGGGATTTGTCGATGTTGTAAAATAATGTAGTGTGTGTGTGTGTGTGTGTGTGTGTGTGTGACATTTATGTCACTGCTTCTCACCTGTAGCAATCCTCCATGACAATATCACTCAGCCAGTAAAAGGATCTAGAGTTCCAGAAGCAAGTTTATAATGCACACTGCCCCATATCAGTCTACATCCTGTTAAGAAGAAAGTTATAGCAAGTTCGGAGTATTCCTAAGCACAGAAACTGAAAAGCATGTGTGATATCCCTCTGCCTTACTCCAGAGGTGCCCTTGGACCCAAGACAGATTCCCTTGAATCAGGTCAACCTAACATCTCCTGGAACTTTTTCCCAATATCCCAACTGAGATTACTTTGCCTACAGAGCCTCTTTTCACTCTGATCTCCTGCCTATGGTCCTCTCCCTTCCTCACTCCTGAGGTCTCCTCTGCTTTTTGTTCACTGGCTTCCAGACTGAGCTGTCACTCATTGGCCCTTCAAGGAACAGATGTGGCTTTAGGGAGTATCATAAGAAGTGCTGACAACTCCTGATTACCTTCTAGGAGAACCAGGAATATCACAGTAGTGCTCTTTGTTGAGTCCACAGCAGAGTGAACACATTAGGGCATGCCCAAATCCTAGAGGGCAAACCTTACTCACTTTGGGAAGTGGCTGGTCCTGAGGAGGCAGAGCACTCTGTAGGAACACAGGTAAAACGTGTTAATGTCATCAGGTCTTAGATAAGAAGGAAGAATGTTACCACTGGTGTTCTCCTAAACCAGAATACTGGAGCTCTAAGATCATCAAGAACCACAAGAGTGACCTTTCTAGAGAGGAAACAGATGTAAAGTATTGGAGCTGAACTGAAAGCACAAATAGGCCAAGGAGACTAATTTCACTTATTTTGAGGTAGAAACAGAACATTTTGTTTCTGCTATTGTAGTAGATACAGAACCTGAATGGGGTAGTCAACCATATTGAGAAGGTATTTATGTGGTGACAAGTTCTGAGTGAGACCCTAAAAGGGACTACATGAATGAACTAAGAAAACTCCATTTCCACAGTGATTGTAGAAGAATGACAAATGGAAGTAACACGGGGAAAGGCAAGTGTGGTACAGGCATTGAATAACAGTTAGATGAGCATTTAATGGAAGAAATTCTGCAATTCTGTACCCAGCTCAGGGTCATGGGAGTCTTCATGTAAGGGTGATACCTGAATCTTAATCAGAAAGACAAGTAGGATCAGTGGGATGGAAAACTAGGAAAGGGAGTGTCTGTCAATTATTATTAATTTTGTTTCTCCTTTACTGTCCGTTCTCTAGTTATAGAATGTTGAGGAAACAATCTTTATTTAGGAGGTGATAAAAACATGGAGTAACAATTGCCTACAAAGAAGAGGTTGCTGAGGCTGCCTGTGGGCAGAGACCACAGTGGATATGGCTTAGGAAAAGGAAAGTCTTTAATGGAGAGCTGAAAGCTCAGGACTTGGGTGGTAAATATACAATGATGTTTCAGGCAAAAGACAGAAGGAAGAGCATATGTAGAATCAGAAGTTTGAAAAATGTTGGCATCTTCAAGGAAGTGAAAGAAATTTGGTCTAAATGGAGTATAGGGAGTAAAAGGAGCAATAAAGGTTGAAAGGGAGGAGGCAGGAAGAACCCAGCCACAGCAGACTGAGAACTCAGGTAAAGCTGGAAGGACAGCAGAAGTGTTGTAACCATGGCAATGATGTTTAGGTTTCTGTTTTAAAGAAAAAATGTCTCTGAACTCTATTATGGGGAATGGATTGAAAGTGAGAATGGCCATAACTATACTCTCTAGAATAGGCCTGGTTGACCAAGTGGAGCAAAGCATCCTTTTAAGCATCTACTTTAATAATTCAGATGATGGTGGCCTGTGTGTCCATAGGGACAGTGGAAATGGGTCGGACTACAGATCAATCACAGAGACAAGGTAAATTCTCTCAGTAGGTTAGAGAAAACCTTTGTTTTTCTAATTTTTAGAAAAAGCCTTTAAACGAAAAACTACATATCAAAAATCCCTTCATACTTATTAGGATAATCTTTTCTCAGTGATGACAGTGCTTTCTGCCAGCATATTGCAGAAGGAAGAGTGGTCAGAGAATCAGCCTTCCTGGGCAAAGTGAGTAACAGAAGCACCAAGTATTCATGCATCACCTGTTCTGCTGATATTGCCCCTGTTGCAGGAGTTTGCTAAATCTCTAATCTTGCCCTCAGCCTCAGCGGGGATGCCACTCCTGGTGTATGTCTTATACCCTGACTGCACTAAGTACCAATATTGGTGGCTAGTTCCACTGGAGCACATTTCTAGGTACTATGTGAGCTGCTTAAATGACCAACAAACCAGTGTCCTCTGGGGTCCATCTCAGGTCTCTGTGTGCTTCTCTTTCTAGCTTCTGATGACAAAACAGGCCTACACATCTTGTGCCATCCTCCAACAGACTGCTGAGGCAGAAACAAGGCTCATTGCATTCTGCTTTATTTTTTCTAACCCATTGTCAAAGCAAAGGGTCCTGCCCGTTTTATGTTAATAAAGGTGGTCAAATTTAATTAATGTTTTAAATATTTTGTGCTCACACAACTTGGGGCAGGGGGGAAAGGGAGAGGAATGGTGGGGATGGTGAGGGGGTGAATCCCTGAGGTTACAAAGATGTGAAATTTACATATAAAGAAATTTTAAAAAACTAGAAAATTAACTTGTCTAGAATCGATCATATTGCTAAATCCTAAATCCAATTTATGTAGGTCATTAAAGATTATCTTAGAGCTACTGAATTTCTTCCTGTCATTATGTTTTAAGCATGGGAAGATCATTACACGGTCACTTTCTCTTCTCTTAATCTCTGCATAAATGCAATAAATCTTTCAACATAAAAACAAAAAAAAATGTTCTATTCCCCCCCCAAATATTTTGTGCTCAGAACTTGATCAACTTAGAGTTCTTTCCAATTAATCTGATATTAAAACCAAACATATTCCTTACTGCTGCAGATACTGTTGGTGAAAGCAGATGCTCACTTCCTGGCCTCCATGGTGATTACCTGGGGACACAACACTGCATAGTAGCTATATGTGATGCAAACCACCTACTGGTATAGACCTAAAACCTACTCCACATGATACTCTAACTCTCTCCTACTCTTCTGTGATGAGGACCACCTTAGATTCCTGGTTCCAGGTGACAGAACCACAAGGTGAAAGAAGGCCACACAAGTCACTTGAATTTTGTTTGAGAAATAAATCTTTCTTTTGTTATGAGAATGGATTTGGGTTTTATTGACACAGTATATAAAGATTAATATTACTATGTAACTCTAGTTTTATGAGTATGACTACTACTTCTTTTGTAAGGTGAAATACTGAACTATTTTGAAAGCATAGATATATCTGCTTTCTTTGCCATATTTTGGAAAAAGCATGACTTTAAACACTTATAGGGACATTTAGAAAATATGGTGATGATTATTAAACATCAGATGTAGGGGCAGCAAGAGGCAGATGCAAAGAAAAGCTGGTAGGCTGTAGTGTTTTCCTTAGGAGATAAAACAATATCTGGAGGAAAATGCAGTGTTTTAGGATTTGTTTTTTGTTTTGATCTTATGGAAACTGAGAAGAAATTAACTATTCTATTCTGAAACTGTTGATTGCAAGGTATCTGTGAATCTCCATATTGAGAATCCAGCACAAGTATAAATACACATGCATGAAATTTAGACAAGGAATTGGTATTGGAATGATAAAAATTTTAGCTATTAATATATAAATTGAAGTTATTAGAAAAAACTAACTCACCTGGAGAAAAAAAATGGAAATTGAAAAGGACAAAATCATAAGATGGAACCATAGGGCATATGCACAGGTGGCAAGCAGATTCTATGCAGAAGTGGTGCAAGAGGCAGAAATGTGTGTGTGTGTTGATAGCATAGTATCAAGGTAGCCAAGAAAACAAGGACATGAACTACACTGTTATCTTCTGGTGAGACATCTAGGATTATAGCCAAAGGCTGCCACACCTAAAAGCAGAACAGTCAGCAAGTTCTCAGAGTAGAAGCTTGGATGGAGTGGGGGTTGGGGGAGTGGGTGTGTTTGAATGCCCGGTGCTAAGGGGTACTGGAGACCAGGGCACACAGGGAGTGTGGGGGTGCTCAGAGCTGGCTGCAAAGACCCATGGAAATGAGAGCAAAGTGATTTATAACTGAGGCACAACTTTCTTTTTAGGTAAGAGCAATACATTCTGATGGGAAAGAAGAGAAAGTGTGGAGAGCACGCAGGGAGAAAAGTGCAGAGGAGGCAACAGTGGAAGAGGTTCTGGTTTAAGCACTCTTGTGGTGCTGGGTGTTTTGGAAATTTCCCAGGAGCGCAATCCACTTTCAAATGGGGAATGATCTCTACTAAGAGAGGGGGCGAGATGAAGAGGAAACTTGGTGAAACTTTGTCTAGTAAAGAGGACTTTTAGGGTAATATAGAAAGTTTGCTCAAACAGTGTAGGTTGTAAACCACAAATGTGTAGTGGCAACAGTCCACAGAGTCTTCTGTTTTTCTCAACTTATATTGAGCAAGATAGTTTGTAAAAGTAAAAAGAAAAGACACTGAAGTCATCTAGAATTGGGGTTTCATTGAATGAAAAGGAAACCAAATGAGTAAATTAGTCAGAGATGTATAATCTGTGTACATGTGCATTTGCTTGTTTATTTATTTATTTTTTGTGATAATTTGGAGTCCCATTTATACAGAGAGGCAGAAGAACATGTAATTTCATGGATTGGTAGAAGAGACTCAAGTGAGTGACTTAGTCAACAGGGATGACAGAAGGCATCACTAGGCACGTTGACTGTGAGTAGAGACAGCAGCAGAAGGCAAAACTGGCTGATGGCCCTGTTGTAAGATGATAATGTCTCATTCCCCCATGATCTCACTTCAACCTTTGTTTCCACCCCCTTCATCATAATTAAGAACAAAAGATTTCACTCCTTAAACATTTAAGAACAAAGTTATGTTGTAAACAAAAAAGAAATCTTGAGACTCTGTCCTAGTGGAAGTTACTCGTATATTATCTGCCCACCCATTACTCTGTGCATTCTTAACCCATCTTTCAACATGACTGAGTACTGTCTCTGTTCTAAAGCCTTCAACAGGAGACTGGAAATAAACACTGTGGGTCTCTGCCCTTGAAATCACTGAACCAACACACCTGTTCCTTCTCTCAGGCCACACAGAGATAGCTGACAGCTTTACTCCAAAGGCCTGCCAATCTGCAGCTGCACCCTGTCTGTCTCTCTGCATGAGTGCACATGATGCTTTCTGTCACTTAATTATAATTTGATTTTATGATGTTAAGTAGATTCAAACAATCGTTAGCAGACATTTAGTATAAAAGCATTGACATATTTTATGATCAGTTCATTTCTTCATAGAAATAAAAATCTCAAAATAATAAAGCTTAAAAGTAAGTTGCTGCACTAGTACAAGGATGTGATTATTTTCATACATTCCAGACTATAAAACTGCATTATGTTAAGTGCATGCTAGGTGAGTACTCATTAAAGTATTTAAAAATAGCAACATGTTGAAAAGCAGTGGTGAGAGCAAGCATCATTGCCTAGTTCCAGATTTTAATTGAAATGGTTTTAGGTTTTTCCCATTAGGGATGATGTTTGCTGTGGGTTTGTCATAAATGGCTTTTGTAATGTTGAGATATGTTTCTTTTACTCTGATTTTTTCAAGGACTTTCATCATGAATGGATGCTAAAATTCATTGAATGCTATTTTTGTGTCTATTGATATGATTGTATGGTTTTTGGTTTTCTACTTGTTGATGTGAAGGATTATATTGATTGATTTTTGGATGTTGAGCCATTCCTGTTCTCCTGGCATAAATTCCAGTTGGTTATGGTCAAAAATCCTCTTTATGCATTTTTTGGATTTGATTTGCAAGGAATTTTTGCATCTATGTTCATTGGGAGATTGGAAATTCTAGCTAGGGCTACAAGGCAAGAGTAAGACATAAAAGGAATACTAATAGGGAAAGAAGAAATGAAGCTATCATATGCAGATGATATGATACCTTTTTATTGTTAAAATATTTTGTTTTATATTTGGATTTATTACAATGTATGGTTGCTGGTCACCATGGGAATTTCTACCTCCTCCCCTGTCACCCCACTCAGGTCACTCTGTCTCCTTTCTTATTGCTGTTTGTCCATGTTTGGCCCTTTGGTCCTTTTCTTTCTTGGAGCTCTGTGCTTATCCTGGGTGAAGATGTGCTGTCTTGGTATATTTTATACCATGCTACTTAGATTTCCAGTCCTAATTTTGCCATCAAAGGCCAGTCCAAGTTCATTTGGCTTGTTTTAGTGCCTCCTCATTCTAAGTGGCTGTCAATTCCGTTCTGTTTTCCATCCTATTTTGTTGCTTCCTTGCCTTATATTTTAAGTCTTTGGCCTAGGGAACCTGATTCTCATCTTTTCTTTTCTTTTTTTTTTTTTTTTTTTTTTGGTAGGAAGTTTCCTTGATGGGGCCAGCCATTCACAAATGTTAGGTCTGACTGGTCTCAGTTTTGGTTTGCAGCTCTGCTGTGGGGCTGCGGTCATATTTCTGCAGCCTTTCTCCCCTGTGGAAAGGGGCTGTGCTTTGCTGTTGCTGAAGGCATCTTTAACCAGATTTTGGCTCCCTCTCATCTCCTTGGTTATGTTGTAGGTGTAATTCTGTCATAGGTAGTATCCTTATTTGATATAACAATTCATTGTTCAGTAGTTCTCTTCATGGTCTTTTTGAGTCCTGCCCAAGTGGTGTTTCCAGGGCCTTTTTTATAGCTCCTCACCTCTTCTATATTTGTGGTTGAGTTAAATGATTAAGTTTTGCTTATTCCTGATGAGGGCTACTGAACAGGAGGCAAACCAGACAGGGTTAATGGTACCTATTCCTCCCACCCCACCACAAACCCCAGCCTGTCTTTTGGAAGGACTTGGGAGCATGGTGGTGCCTGCACTCCAGTACACCTTGGCACTGTCTGGGTGGAACCTGGCCCCATCCCACACACCACCAAAGTGGAATGGAACTGGTATGTGCAAAAGTGCATGCAGCTGCCAGCAATGCTGGGCAACCACAGGGATATGGACTGCTTTGACCACGCCAAGGTGCTGGTCCATCCTGGCACTCTCTAGGCAGACCCTGGCCCCATCCCACCCATGATATGATACCTTATGCCTAGACCCCCATAAATTCACAGAAAAATAGTTGAAGCAATAAACCAATCCAGTAAGGTAGCCAGACACAAAGTCATAAAAACAGTGCCATTCTTATATGCAACAAATCTGTCAAAAGAAGAAATTAATAAAATTAAAACTCTCCATTTGCCATTGCACCAATGAAAATTAAGTACCTGAGAATAAACCTAACAAAAGATATGAAAGACCTACACAAATAGAATTATAAAACACTGTTAAAAGAAATGGAAAAAGATACAGAGAAATGGAAAGACATTCTCTGCTCAAGGATTGGAAGAATTAACATTATCAAAATGAACATCCTATCAAAAGTTATCTATAGATTCAATGCAATCCTTATAAAAATCCCAATGACATTCTTTAAAGATATAGAACAAAAAATACTGAAATTAATATGGAATAACAAAAGATCTTGAATATTCAAGACCCTCTTGACCAAAAGAAGAGAGGATGAAGGTATTGCAATTCCAGACTTCAAATTATATCACAAGGCTATAATAATTAAAACAGCATGATACTGGAACAGAAACAAACAGACCAATGGAACAGAACTGAATGCCTATAAATAAAGCCACACATGTCCAGACAACTAAGTTTTGACAAAAGGGTGGAAAACATATATTGAAACAAGGATAGCCTCTTCAGTAAATGGTGCTGGGGAAACTGGATCACAGCATGCAAAATAATGAACCTAGATTGCCTCCTCACACCATGTACAAAAATCAACTCAAAATGAATAAAAGACTTGGATCTAAAACCTGAAACCATAACATACATAGGGGAAAGTATGGGCAAAACATCCCAAGACTTATACTTTGGGAACCCCTCAGGACACATCTACAGATGCCAAAAAAAAAAATTAAGGAAAACATAATCAGGGACTTCTTCAGATTAAAAAGCTTCTGTAAAGCAAAAGAGAGAATAACCAAAACAAAAAGAAATACCACTGAATGGGAAAAATTTTTTGTCCTCCATACAAGTGATAAGGGGTTGATAATAAAGATCCACAAAGAACTCACACAATTTAATAAAAAAAGCAAATGCTCAGTCAAAAATGGGGAGAACTGAAAATACTCTTCTCTGAAGAGGAAATACAAATGACCAATAGACATATGAAAAAATTTCTACATCACTAATGATCAGGGTAATTCAAATCAAAACCACAATTAGATAACATCTTACACCATAAGAATGGCTCATATTAAAAAAAAAAGAAAAAGAAAAAAGAACAAGAAGTGCTGGCCTGCAAGTAGAAAGGAACACTTTTACACTGTTAGTGGTGTTATAAACTGGGTCAGCTACCATGGAAAGGTGCCTGGAAGACCCTTAAATTATTGAAAATGGAACTACCATTCAATCCAGCAATCCCACTTTTGGGAATCTACCCAAAGGATACAAAAACACTAAATATACAAGAAAACCCGTACTCAGGTGTTTATTGCAGCAAATATATATGGAAACAACTCAAATACCCATAAATAGATGAATGGATCACAAAGTTGTGGTATATATACACAATGGAATATTACTCAGCAATTAAAAACAACAAATTTGAGGCATGTGTGATAACATGAATGAAACTGGAAGGAATCATGGTAGCAGAAATAAGTCAGAAATAAAAAGAAATATGATATGACCTTACCCATATGCAGGATATAAGGAAAGCAAACAAACAAAAGAGTGAGTAAAATTTAAACCTAACTCTCAGCAGAACTAACATAAAGCAAGAGATGAGAAGGGGGTAAAATTGAGGGAGAGAGGGACACAGAGATTGAGATGATGGTTCACAGGGACAAGGTGGTTGAAGAAGCCTAGGGAATATAGCACTGTGAAAAATATATATATATAGATTGCTAGTAGTGGGATTGCTGGGTCGAATGGTAAGTCCACTTTCAATTGTTTGAGGGTCTTCCACACAGTCTTCCATAGTGGCTGGACCAGTTTGCACTCCCACCAGCAGTGTAAGAGTTCCTTTTTCTCCACATCCGTGCCAACATTTGTTGTTATCTGTTTTATTTATGTGGGCCATTCTTACTGGTGTAAGATGGTATTTCAGTGTGGTTTTAATTTGCATTTCCCTGATTATTAGTGAGGTGGAGCATTTTTTCATATGTCTATTAGCCATCTGTATCTCCTCTTTGGTGAAGTGTCTTTTTAGTTCTTCATCCCACTAGTAGGAATCTACCCAGAGAACATGAAGACATTAATTCAAAATGACACATGTACGCACATGTTCATTGCAGC